>OENG01000008.1:7891269-8131553 GCA_900239735.1 Blumeria hordei DH14 | reverse complement strand
TTGTATTCCTAACCTTGCGGGCCTCTGAAGCTATTGTTTTTTTCGGGTATTGTAGTGTGACCCTATATGCGCACGGACCAGTTGTATATTATGTATATATGTATATCTCTAGATACCTCTTGTTATATTCTTTCCCTAGTTTAGAATCTCATGAATTATATTCCAGATCTTTGTCCTTATCTGATTCGACTTGTTCATCTGCTAACCTGTGCTCCCTTCTGGTCGTCACATTATTCTAAACTCACCAATACGCCTGGGAAGGCAAAACAATTTCCTTATCTCATCGAGACTGAGATTTTTTGCAGTTAACCTACTTAACTCGACGAAACGTACAACTACGCGATATCGTGCTCAAAGTACTTTCAGGGAACAACTTGTCACAAAAGTTATTACAGTTGATAAAGTTTTCCTACTCTCAATTAAAAAAAAAAAAAAAAATAAACGCACTAATTTGTTTCTTAATTTCTTCCAAAAATGTCGACAAGTACAAGACTCCTAAACCCTATCTACCTCCCCGCCAACCTCTGATATGGAGTCTGAAGCGGAAAATTTACATCATGAACTTAGCCCCGACAGGATAACTTCGAACATTGAGATCCCAAATGTTGCTGTTCGAAAAGGTAAACCACGTATTTCGGAAGTCAATCGAAGAGTGGACGAGTTGACAGTAGCTCAAAATGAAACTGGTAGAGAAATGGCTGATGCAATTGTCGACACGGCCTATAAACAAATGAGTCGCCATCACGAGCTTGAGTTCACAAATAGACAACAGCAAAGCGAAATCAATTCTTAAAAACAAAAATGGCTAGACTAGAGAAGCTTATAGAATCCGCAAGTTTGAATCCGTCTCTATCAAGACCTAATCCTATGCCACGCTCCTCAGAATGCCAAAACGCCTACTCTCCGACAACAAGACAACGCTTTCAAGACGAAGAAGAAGAAGATATTCTGAGGCCATCAATTAGCCACTATCGTACACAGAAATCTCAAACTAGGAGGCCCCATTGACTATGATCATATAATTCCATCAGTCGAAAGAGGTGCCACTAGGAGGATAGAGTATCAGAGACAAAGTACAGCACGTCTCCGTAGCAGCGAAGAGCCCAATTTTCAAGGGCCTCCTTTTGCAAAATATCGCGATCCATCCGAGACAGTAGGTCAAACCTATGGGAACGTTCGACTAGGTACAGCCGATCGAATCATTAATCCTATTCGCGAGTTCGGAGGTATCGACGATCTGGATTTTTTTGAAAATTGGCTTATTTTACTTCGAGGTAGGATACAAGACAACGACGGACACTGGGGCTCAGATCGGAGGATCATGAATTTTATCTTTGCATCCACAAAAGCCAAAGCTCAAGAAATGCTGGTTCCGTACTTCTCTGGGGAAGATGTAGAAAATGATTTCGTAAATTCGGTTCAAATGGTAAATCATTTAATCGCGAGTCATCGTAGTAGCACGTTACAAAGGGACAGTATGGTGGAGTTTGAATCACTACGACAAGGCACTTATGAAAGTTTTCAAAACTTTAAGACCAGATTTCTTTCATTAGCTGGCAAAGCCAAAATACATCATTCCCTACGAAGAGACCTGATGTATGGAAAGATGAACCGACAGCTAAAATTGGCAGTTTACACCCAGTTACATAGATGTCCGGATTTCAATTCTCTTTGTGAATTTGCAGAACCAGTTGATAAGGAACGAATTCGACTCGAGAAAAGTTCGACTATAAACCAGAAAAACTAAACTCCAGTAGAAGACTTTACCAACCAGAATCTTCTACCCTCGCTTCAAATAGACAGCCAAATTTTAGACCTGATTCTAGACAAGAACAAAAATTAGGTATAGATGTAACTTGTCACTATTGTAAAAAATCGGGACACACCAAGTCTGAATGCCCTTTTAGAATCCCTAACAATAGGCATGCAACTGTTCAAGTGGTAGCTGAAGAGTCATCCAGCGTGGATTCAGATTTGTGTTCAGAGGATGAGGTAGATATTTTAGAGAATGATCCAAAGGGAAAAGTGGAATCCTAGATAAAAACTCCCTTCTAGGATATTTAGTCAATATACAACATATTGATCTGGGTAAAATAATGTCAGAGAAAACCTACACTTTGCAATGCTCGTTCTCTGGAAATTCGCGAATAGTGGACGGAGTATCTGTACTCCCGGACACAGGAGCAAATGGATTTGCATATATCGATTCAAGATGTGCATACGCCATATCAAAATGTCTTGGAGAGAAGCCTAAAAATCTCGGATATTCTATTCAATCCAAAGGCTTTGATGGAAAGAAAGGCCCTGTAATATCGCAATACATATTATTGTCATTGTGGATAAATGGACGGCGGCTAGATAATCTGCCTTTCTTAATTGTAGAATTAGGATCGCATGATGTAATCCTTGGTAGTAGATTTTTAGCGCACTTCGACATAATGATTGACTCACGACAGCGCCGCCTTGTTTGGCCAACAGACCATCCAGAAACACTATCTTTCTCTTCACCTATTCGAACCTCGTTGCAATATCTCTTAACAAACCGACCCAAACCGTTTAAAATCCGTCAAAAAGATGTCACACGTCGGGATAGTTTGTTTAACAAAGAAGACAGAATGGCAATGTACGGCGCTCGGTCTACAAAGCGGTCCGTGCAGGACAAGAAAAGTTTTCACCTCGCTTCCAGGTCTGCTCTTCCAATTCAAATATCCAAATTAAATGAAGAATGCAACACAAATGAATCTGTCAGTGATGATTCAGCAGGAAAAAATTTGAAATTGACAAATATTTGATCAAAATCAGATTTAGACTTATGCCAATTAAGCGCTCCCGCCCTTCATTCAAGCCCTGGCTGTACTGACCATACATCTTCTTTCCTTAGTCTCAAAGAAATTCGACACGAAATCGAAGAAGAGGAAGACGATCCAATTGTGTGTGAGAGTCAAGACTTAGAACTAGAGAAAATTGTACCTTCATACTACCATGATCTCCTTGATGTCTTCTCCAAATCCGCTTCCAATTTATTACCCCCGCACCGGCCTTATGACCATAAGATTGAACTCGAGAACCTACAACAACTTTCCGCTGGACCCCTATACCCCATGTCGTCTGAGAAGCTTAAAGCCGTGCACAAATACATCCTAGAAAATCTCGATAAAGGTTTTATTGAACCAAGTAAAGCGCCCTTTTCAAGTCCAGTCCTTTTTGTCAAAAAAGCAGACAGTAGCCTTCGTTTCTGTATTGATTTTAGAAAATTAAATGCAATAACAAAAAAAGACCGGTACCCTTTACCATTGATTGATGAAACATTGGCACGTTTAAATAAAGCGAAAATATTTACAAAACTTGATATCAGACAGGCTTTCCACCGTATAAGAATGCATCCCGACTCTGAAGAATTGACGACCTTCCGTACAAGATATGGCTCCTATAAGTGTAAAGTTCTTCCATTCGGGTTAACAAATGGTCCAGCCACCTATCAGCGATATATGAACGACACCCTTCTCGATTACTTAGACGTATTCTGCACTGCATACCTTGATGACATACTAATTTATTCCGAAAATGAAAGTGAACATTGTGAGCACGTCCGAAAAGTTCTTTTACGACTAAGAAAAGCAGGATTGCAAGCGGATATCAAGAAATGTGAATTCCATGTAAGGAAAACTAAATACCTCGGGTATATTGTGTGTGTGGATGGATTAAGGGTAGACCCTGATAAAATATCAGTAGTAGAGAATTGGCTGCCACCCAAGTCAGTAAAGGGTATCCAATCATTTTTAGGGTTCTGTAATTTTTATCGCCGTTTCATTCCTGAGTTTGGACGAGTAGCAAAACCTCTCATCAATCTCACCAAATCTGAAGTTAAGTTTAACTTTGATGAAAATTGTCATGTTGCTTTCGAGGGTCTTAAAAGCGCTCTTACTTCAACGCCTATACTAAAACATTTCGATCCAGATCGCCCATCGCAATTGGAAACCGATGCATCAGATGGGGTTGTCGCTGCTATACTCTCTCAAAGATATGATAAATACTGGCATCCAGTTGCTTTCTTTTCGAAAACAATGCAACCAGCTGAATTAAATTATGAAGTTCATGACAAAGAAATGTTAGCCATAGTCCGTGGACTAAATAATTGGAGAGCAGAACTGGAAGGTTCCCCATACAAAATTGATATCATTACTGATCATCGTGCTCTAGAGTATTTCATGACTTCAAAAAATCTAACAGCTCGACAGGCCCGTTGGGCTGAATTACTATCTCAATATTCCTTTCAAATTAAATATCGACCTGGTAAACAGAACACCTCGGCGGACGCGCTATCCCGCCGTGAACAGGATACAGGCCCGCAGGATCAAGTGAAAAGAGAAATCCGATATAAACCAGTATTAAAAAATAGTAATCTATCAAAAGAAGTCAAAGGAGACTTGCACATCTGCCTCATGGAATCTATAAAAGTTATTGATGCAATCATAGAAGCTAATCGAACTCATGACAGTCTACATGATATGCGCGAACAAACGAGATCCAATAATAATTTAAGGATGGATAAAGGTGTACTCTTTTTTAAAGACCGGTTAGTTGTTCCAGACAAAGATAACTTAAGAACGGATCTCATCCGTG
Source organism: Blumeria hordei DH14 (assembly GCA_900239735.1). NCBI lineage: Eukaryota > Fungi > Ascomycota > Leotiomycetes > Helotiales > Erysiphaceae > Blumeria > Blumeria hordei. Next base: position 8,126,930 of record OENG01000008.1, on the reverse strand, counting down.
ATATTCATGACCAGATCTCCACTGCGCACGCTGGTCGTAACAAGACATATCTAGAGCTTAAATCACGTTACTTCTGGAATAACATGCGCCAGGATGTCGAAAGATATTGCAGGAACTGTCACCTGTGTCGTGTCCACCATGCTGCACGCGATAAAACGCCCGGTCTCCTCAAGCCATTACCTATACCCGAGAGACCTTGGCAACACATTTGTATGGATTACATGGATATGCCAAAAGATAAAAAAGGGTTTGATAAAGTTGTTGTATTTATTGATCGTTTATCCAAAGTCTCTGTCACCCTACCATGTAAAAAAGGTATTACTGCCTGTGACACAGCAGAACTGTACTTCACATATGTCTATCGGTACTATGACCTTCCAGAATCGATTGTCTTGGACAGGGGAGCTCAATTCATTTCGGCTTTTTGGACATATGTCATGGAAATTTTGGGTGTGCAATTACGACTATCCACAGCGTACTTGCCACAAACTGATGGGCAAACAGAAATAATGAACCAATACATAGCTCATCGATTACGCCCGTTCATAGATCACTATCAAGACAACTGGTCTGATCTACTTCCTGCCATGGATAATGCGCAGCTAACACTACCACATGATTCTATTGGCATGTCGCCATTTCAACTTTCCAGGGGCTATACACCTCGAAAATCATACGATTGGAATCCTCCAGCACATCCAAAGACGGCAAGGGAAAAGTTAGCGCTAAAAGATGCAGAAGCCTTTGCACACAAATTGCAGGAAACATGGAAGGTCGGCCAAGAGATTATGCATCAAAGCCAAGAGAAAATGGTCATTCAAGCAAACAAACATCGTCGCGAGCCTGATTTCAATGTTGGAGATAGAGTTTATTTATCAACTAAGAATCTCCGGCTACAAAGGTCCAGCACAAAATTATCACCAAAATTCCTGGGTCCTTACAAGATTTTATCGAAAAAAGGTCACTCATTTAAATTAGACATCCCTAAACAATGGTCCAATCACGATGTCTTTCATGCGCGTTACCTCAGGAAGGCCGCCGACAATCCATTACCGGGACAAATTATTCCTCAACCAGACCCAGTCAGCATCACAGGTGATGATGAGTGGGAAGTTGAAAAAATACTGGATGTAAAACTGCTGAGGGGTAAACTAAAATATTGCGCTAAGTGGCTTGGCTGGGATGACGACCCACAGTACTATCCTGCTTCTGACTTCATGACTGCCCCATCCAAATTAATCGAATTTCACAAGCAGTACCCAAACAAGCCAGGCCCTCCAAAATATATAATGCAATGGCTAAGTGCTTGGAAGAATGGTGAGGACGATTATAGTATACTCAGCAATGATACTCCTATGAACTCAAGCTTGAGGACAAGCTTTTTTGGAAGGGGAGGGTGATGTTACGGCCTTGTATTCCTAACCTTCGGGGCCTCTGATGCTATTGTTCTTTTCGGGTATTGTAGTGTGACCCTATATGCGCACGGACCAGTTGTATGTTATGTATATATGTATATCTCTAGATACCTCTTGTTATCTTCTTTCCCTAGTTTAGAATCTTATGAATTATATTCCAGATCTTTGTCCTTATCTGATTCGACTTGTTCATCTGCTAACCTGTGCTCCCTTCTGGTCGTCACAGTTACACAGCAAATTTATATACCCAGCAACCCGCCTGATTCACGGCCTGGTGATTAGATTTAAGAAAGTATCTTTTAGCACAACCTTGATAAGTCCTTTCAATCCAGCCTCAGACCAGAAGATTAATAAGTTCATTTTTCTCTTTTATCCTCTTATTTTAAAAAAAATCTAGCGGCAGATCTCCAGAATGACTACTGCAAGCAATGGACTCGGACAGAGAATCAGTGGATCTTTTACTTCCTGCTTCCAAAATTTATCTGGAGTTCTCGCTGAATATAATTTTACTCACACTCTTGTGAATAGGCCCTTTTCTCCCTCAAAATTAGCGGAAATTTTAAATGTACTCCCAAATCCTAATTTGGTTGACAATGCAAAGGCCAATTTTGCGATGCTCCTTGCATTTGAAGATGGATTTGAGAATACAATAGAATAGAATAGAATAGAATAGAATAGAATTGATTTTAAGTCCCTACTGAGTCTATGACTATGAAGGACTGCTAAAACCAGTCAATACACCCCAAAATTTTACTTGTTTTTATATGTGATTCATTTCCAATCTTTTCCAATAGACAATGAGGGCTGAACCAACTTCCACCCACAATCAGATACTTCTCGATAAATTCGATATCGATTTTGCATTGTCTCCAGCTTTGGATTAATATACTTTTTGACATTTGCATCCACCAATTTGAATATTTTTCGACCAAAACCCGATTTTTCGACCCTCTGGCCCACCTTTCCTCACCTTTTCATCCACAACTTCTGCCCACCATATGGACTAAAACATTTTTGCCACAGCCTTGCCAAGGCTCGATGTGTGTCAAGCAACGCATTCCTAAAGCGTGATCTGATGATCAGTAATCTGGTCACATGATTTTACAGATTAAATTTTAGCTTCATTTTTTTACCAAAAAAATTAAAAAAGCAATTAGAGAAAAAGAATTTAGAAAACAAATAATTTAAACTATAAAATAAAATTTCGTAAATTTTCAAAATATTATTCAATATTTATTTCAGTTATTCAATTGAGAATGAGTTCAAACCCAAGATCTTCTTCTGTGGAACTTCAATCTTCTCCACCAACAAAAACATCTTTTGATTTTAAAAATGTTGCAAGGCTGTCTGACTCAATCTGGAGCTCAAAAAGATCAACAAAAGCAAACCTGCTTAAATCAACTCAAAATAATTTTACAGAAGAATCACTTGATGGCCCTTTCAGCAGTGACCCTATTACTGCACAAAGTCTACTTCCTGAAATCTCGAAAACTAAACTGATGCCAATAACACAAAAAAAGAGAAAGTGTATAGATATAAATCCAACAGTTGTCCAACCTACCAAAGTAATGAGGATTGCTGCACTAATAATTACCAATCACTACACATACTTATCTGCAATACAAGAAGCAAGAGATTTGATTGTGAAAGCTTACCATTTGACTAATGATAAACAAAAACAAGATGCAATTCTAGAATTTCATTATTTGGTGTGATGATATATAAGGAAATAGTTAAACTGTCCTTTGCAGCTATTGATGATGACATGAATAAAGATGATGATTGTGATTGGGATAGATTTCTATATAGTTTATAATACATGATATTCTCAGGTTCATATACCTCGAGCCAAGCAACCAGATTATCTTCCTCCAGATCTAGATTCATCAGAATAATTACTTACTCAGTAAAATTCTCCTAGTCTCAGTTGTATGTTTAGGATCTTGACTAGGTTTCTAGTAACTAGTCAATGATGTTTCTCCTATCACTATGTCACGGACTGACTGATGTGGAGATGATTCATGGTGTTGAGTTACTTCGATGGCATTCTAAGCTATTCTAGCAATTAGTTTCTAGATGTTTCCGGATAGTATTTTGTACTCTTACCAGTTCACTGGGCTTCGATCAGATTCTAGGTCACTCTCAGGAGTTCGACAGGAATTGGGCTGGAACTAGATTACTGTAGTCTGTAGTAGATAGTGTCGAAGTATAAGTAGCTGAGGTATCTACATGTCGAAAGCTCTCCAGCTTTCAGTCTTGTACTATTACCTAGATATCCAAGAATCAAGAACCTAGTCTTCTGTTAATATATTGTCTTTATTATCAAGTATCCAAGATTTCCCACCAACCATTTCCAAGTTAAGTAACCAAGTCCCAAGAGAGCCCTGACACACTAAGACATAGTCATGGTTGATACAATAGGTACAAACAATGAATCGTGTCTATACATGACGTTGTGATATAGTCATGATCGTCTGAATAATATCAACTCATGAATGAATCATGTCTCTACATGACACACCCCCCCAGGACTTAATCTTTGATTGAGTCTTGTATCTCGGGATTCGACACTAGGTTCAGGAGGTTAACAAACTTTGTGTGTTTCTGCCTGCTTAAAGCTTTGGTCATGCCATCCGCAACCATGTTGTTAGTATTAACCCACGATACCTTAACTTCTTTTCTCTGAACTTTCTCTCTTAACCAATGCTGATAAATGTCGACATGTTTGAGTCTGGTTTTTATAATTGGTTCTTCTTTGTTCAATAAGCGTATAGTTTGTAGGTTATTGTTGTATATTTCAACTTGTTGGTCAGGGTTAAAATTAATACCAGAAAATAGTCTTTGCATCCAGATTAATTCTTTTGTTGCATTTGAAAGTGATAAAAGTTCTGCCTCTGTTGATGACGTCGTTACTGTGGATTGCTTACTAGAATTCCAGTGAATAGGTCCACCGCATAGTTTAAAAACAAAGCCTTGTATACTACGTCTTTCTTCCGTATTGGCAAATGCTGCGTCAGCAGAGCAACTTATTATCTCTGGTAATTTTGACGATCCGGTGTATATGATTATTAAATCCCTGGTTTGATAGAGGTAGAAAAGACAGTGGTCAACTGCTTCATGGTGTGTTGTACTAGGATTACTCATGAATTCTGCCAGATGACTTACCGCCCGCGCAATGTCCGGTCTTGTGACTCCTGATGCGTAAATAAGTGAACCAACTTTTTGCTGGTAACGCTTAATTTCATCTGGGGTTGCTTGGTCCCTATTTTTAACCATTTTATCGCTGATCATTGGCGTAGTAATTCGTCTTCTAGTTTCGCAACATGCATACTCTCTACACGTCTTTTCTATGTAAGATTTTTGGCTCAGATGAAGATTTTTGTTAATCCTATTTCTGGAAACGTTTACACCATGAAACCATTCGAGCTCTCCTAGAATCCTAAACTCGAATTTTGCTGTGAGATTTTCTAACATTTGCAACGTGTCTTTTCTTCGCTCTTCTGGGAAGATGAAGACTAAATTGTCCACAAAGAAGAAGATTATGATACCTTCAAAATCTGTGAATACGCATGGCTGTCCAGGTACTTGAAACATTCCAATATCTAAGAGTGTTCCTGACAATAATTTAAGCCACAATTTGGGTGATTTCCGAAGACCATATAGTCCTCAAAGAAGACAAAGTATTTTACCTTTATAGCCAAAGCCAGGCGGATTATATACATAAATATCCTCGTCTAGGGGTGAATTACAGAAAGCATTTACAGCATCTACCTGTAAAGTTTCTAGGTCAAAATATGCTACGAGAGCCATGAGTACCCGAAAGACTTGGAAAGCAAGGGTTGACGCATAGTTATCTTCGTCCGTCTTTGGTTGCAGATCTCCTCTTACACAGATTCTTGCTTTAAATTTAAGTAAGTAGTCTGCTTCGTCAAACTTATATGTGAATACCCATCTTAGAGGGATTGGTTGCATTGAGTTAGTTTGTTGAATAGGTTGAATTGTATTTTTTTCTACCAAAGTATTATATTCTATGGTCATAGCCTTCCAAAATTCTTTTGAATATTTATGGTTTTTAAGTTGATTCCAGGTATCAGGCGGAGGTGGTAATTTGGATTGATGAAGCTTCTGTAAGGGCTTTGCCATACCTGTTACAAAGATATTATTTACTGTTACCATAGAGCTTGGTTTTAAGTTCCTGGAATATTGTGGATTTGTTTTCCTAGTTCTTTTATTATTCAAGATATTAAGTTCACTTATTTCAGATCGGTCGAATTTCTTAGTGTTCTTTACTATTTGTGCACAACTTCCCGTCTCGGATATATCTTTTGATTTCAGAGTTTTCAAAGTTGATTCATATATATCACATTCTTTTGACCGCTTTATTAAATCTAGTGAACCTTTCTCATCGTCATTTGTTTGACTATTTGGTTCGTTGTTCCGAATTGGTGTATCCTCAATATCAAATGATATATCTGGAACTGGTTTAATCATGATAAAATCAACAACTGGTACTGAGTCATCTTCAACTGTAAGTTCCTGTCTATTAGAGGAAAATAATGATTTGTTAAAGACGACATCTCGAGTTCCGATGACAACTTCTTCATCTAGCAGCAAAATCCTATAGATATTGCGAGAGTTGTATCCAACCAAGAATCCAGTTTTCGCCCTGGGCTTCATTTTGTCACTTTTTGCGATCGACTTATCTAGTGCATACGCCGTACAACCGAACGCTTTCAAGTGGCTATATTCATCTCGATCAGGAATTTTCAATACTTTTTGAAGTGTTGACAGTGGTGATGACCAGCCTAATGAGGAGGTTGGGATTCGGTTAATGAGATATGCTGCTGTCATGACAAATTCTGGCCAATATTCCGTGGGAAGTTTCGCACTGTTCCCAAGACAACGAGCTTTTGTCTGAATCACCCCCCCAGAACGTTCAGACTGACCGTTCTGTTCACTTGTCCCAACTGCTGACCATTCAATCACTATTCCTAACTCATTAACCCATTCTTTAAATGCACGACCAAGACCGCTCTCTTGATCACATCGAAAAATTCTAATGTCTTGCTTACACTGCCGCTTTACATATGCGACGTAGTTTTTGAAGTGTCGAAGCAGATTTGGCCCCGATCTGTTAGTTAAGAGATAAACGAAATTCATTCTTGACATATCATCGCAGAAATGAAGCATGTACTTTGAACCGTCAAATCCAACTGGCAAATACATCACTAAATCAAAATGGACTTGTTCGAAAGGAATAGGAGCACGCTCTGTTGGTCTTCGAGATATGACTTTCGTGGCTTTGTTGAGTGCACAGTCTTTACATTCAAAAGTTTTTGGACCTTTTTGGTCGATTTTAACTGAATTTGACCTTATATGCTGCACTGACTCTGGCCCTGGGTGACCAAGTCTTTGATGCCATAATTTTTCCGATCCAACAGATTTTCGAGGATGATGGGAGTTGACCATGGCGGTTATCTCATGATCATTTGTTTCTGGTACGGGTATATTCGTGAAGACATCATGGTTATGGCGATCTAAGGGCTGGCAAATCCGCTGCCCATTAAATGTCATGATGTTAGTATGTGAATCCCATTTGATTCCTTTTTGCTTTAGAACCTTCCATGACACTACTGACGTTAAAAATTCAGGTGCGAATGCAACGTTAGTTAGAGTCATTTTATAGGTTTCTCCGTTACCTAAATTTGCATCAAAAACCATGTTACCATATCTGATGATTGGACATGTTCCTGCCCCTGCCTGAACAAAAGTTGGAGTTTTTGTTAGTCTCAACTCAGATGTTGCAAGTGCTAGATTGTTGCAGACATGTCCATCAGCACCATTGTCGAGCAAGATTTCATTTTTTAATGGATGATTCAATCTAGTGGTTAGGCTCGTGGTGTCAATGGAGGTAACAAACGTTCCACTATTCACTTGCTTTGGCGACTTATGGTTGGATTCCGAAAATTGTTTATGTGTTGGCCATTTTTCCTCCACAAAATTTTTAAGCCATTCGGCGGTCCAGTTAGACTTTTTGACAAACGTTCTAAATTTATGACGTTTGCAAGCATCTTTGAACTTTTTAACAATATTTTGGTCCTTTTTGAATCCATTTGGTGCCTTATTTTCAGCGAGATAGTAACACTCCTTCCCATCATGGCTTTTTCCGCATAAGCATGACTTTTGTTCGCCAGAATTTATAGTAGGTCGAACATTACAGGTTTTATCATAAACCTTCTCTTGAGAAGATGAATTTTGATACATATTCTGCAAACTTACAGGAAATGCCGTTGGGTTATATGCCGACTCGAATTCTGTTAATGACCAGAATTGTCGAAATTCGAGCAATATTTCGAGGAATTTTATTGACATTTTATTTGGTGCTTTCAAGATTTCCATTCTCTTACTCGTCACCCACATAGGTAGAAGAGTATTCGATGCTGAGAGGAAATCTTGAATCATCTTGTAGTCACTGAAATCTGCAATCTGAAGTCGTTTGATCATTATATCTAACCTTTCCCACTCCATCAGCCATTGCTCAATATTTCTGCTTGATGGAACAGTTCGTGCTCTTGTATAATCGTCCACAATTTTCATCTGCTGGATATCAATAGTCGGCTCGAGTCGATTCTTGATTTGTATTGAAACATCTTGACATGTCATGAAACCGAAAATTAATTTTCGATGATTTGGGTGTAGTGACTCCACGATTTTCGATCTCAGCTCGCCTATAGTCCGACTGTTGTATTTATATGACTGGATATCGATTCTATATTGAGCGTTGTCCTCTTTATACATGGACTTTTCGTCATCATCTAAGTCACCATATTTTGTAGCAGTTAATTTGTAGTCCGTAAATGATGGCTTCTTAGGTTCTTTGTGAGTTACCGTTCCGGACGGGTCGACAAATTCCCATATACCACTATCTGTGGCATGGCCTTGAATTAAGTCAAACCATTCCATGTAGGTTTCTTTTGTTAGGGAACCTGCTTTGAAGAATGCCATTTTGGATTACTTAACGATATATATAAATTTTTTAAAAATTAATTTCTTGATGCAGTTCGTGATGGGTTGAAAGGATCTAAATTGGGGATTCTTATTCACGAGCTTTTAATGGAAATTATTTGAAAATTTTATGGCGTCAATCTGGGCTCATAACTATAAGGAAATAGTTAAACTGTCCTTTGCAGCTATTGATGATGACATGAATAAAGATGATGATTGTGATTGGGATAGATTTCTATATAGTTTATAATACATGATATTCTCAGGTTCATATACCTCGAGCCAAGCAACCAGATTATCTTCCTCCAGATCTAGATTCATCAGAATAATTACTTACTCAGTAAAATTCTCCTAGTCTCAGTTGTATGTTTAGGATCTTGACTAGGTTTCTAGTAACTAGTCAATGATGTTTCTCCTATCACTAAGACATAGTCATGGTTGATACAACAGGTACAAACAATGAATCGTGTCTATACATGACGTTGTGATATAGTCATGATCGTCTGAATAATATCAACTCATGAATGAATCATGTCTCTACATGACATTATATCATCATTACTTCTACTGGCTAGTTGTGTGATGCCTTGTGGAAATAATGTGTTTGCTAGAGCATCACATTTTTTTTCAAAGGTTGAGGCTACCAATACCTGGTTACTGTTATCTACTGGCTGGTATCTGAGGTTTAGTATCTCTGTTGATTGGAATCTGTCTTGGCTGCTGCAGTTGTAAGCCTTGAAAATCATCTTGCCTTTAGCTGAAGCAAGAAACTCAAACCAATGTGTTGTGATCCTAGTCTGCGCAAGGGAGCAAGGGCTTCATAGGCAAGACTCGATGATAAAACAACATGACTTTATTCATGCAAGCTCATATTAATGCATGACTCAAATGTGAGTCGTGCTAATTATCAGGAGCTCAAGGATCAAACAATGTCGATACGCATTACATGAGTACATTAGACAATCAGTGGGCATGGCTGTAGAGTAAATCGCACATGTATATTATCAGGTCCATTTACCTCATAGGTAGACTATGCGTTCATCTTTAGATATCTATTTCATACTCAGATAGTCTAAATACATTCGCCCACCACCAAGAACATCATTCCACATTCTTCATCACACAGACTATCCTACCACTATACTTATCCATCTGACCTCGTAATCATAATACAGTGTTGCCTCTTATTGTACTGAATTTGATGATTATATTTGTTCCTTGCTGATTTTGTGTCCTGAACTACCTGTTGACTGGAGGAGAATTTCTGGTACTGCCTTAGCTTGTAAACAATTTGCAAAGTTGAGTGAGTTCTTCTGTCCAACATGACTTTGATCTGCTTGAAGGCTTGGAGTGAGGGATTGATTTGGTGACAGCTTTATGGATTACTACCTCAATTAGTGAAGCTATAAAGTCAATATCATTAGTTTTGATAGCTTTGTCCATTTGATATTAAAATGTTACCTTCTCTTCCTTGATTGATAATTCAAACTAAGGCCAGTTTGCCTTCTTGAGGCTTTTTTTTTTTTGGACTTACATCTTATTTGAGTCTGTGACTATTTAAGATGTGTAGCTTTAGTACAATAATTTCCCATCAGAATTCAAAGACACCTACCATAATTTCCACACTCTCTCTCCCCTATATAACATCCCCTGGTTGATATTTTTGTCTCCCTCAAAAAGTCCAATACTATCTTGATTCCTATCTTGTTATGAAGCAATAATTCCAGGCTCATATTCTGGCCCCTCTAGCTTCTCTTTCATCCTCTTTCTGTTCTGAGAATACCGTCTGCAATCTAGCAGCAAATGCCTTGCATCTTGCTCCTCTCCACACCTGCATTTTCCTGTCATTGATTTCCCTATTCTTTTCATATATGAATTAAAGTACCCATGTCCCAGCTTGAATTGATAAATTGATGAGCTGACCTCCCTTCTGACTCCTCTAGGTACCAATGGCTTGCTTCTTATTTGCCAAGGGTAAACCTCTGAGTATGAAAGGTGAGTGCTTTGTTGCTGTCTTTTTGAATCATAGATTTCCAATATCTATTCCCACTCTTTAATTTTTAAGTCTTCTATTTCTTGTGAGATGATAGCTAAACTCATGGGGTAGCTGTCATCTGGTTCTAGGTTTGAAGCTATTTTTGCCAATTTGTCTGCCTCTTCATTGCTATTGAGCCCTTGATGGGCTGGGATCCATTGGAGAGTGACTTTTGTACCCTGTTCTTGAAGTTTCTGGGCAGCTATAATAGCCCTCATTACTTGCCATTGGCCTCCTTTATCACCCTAGTTTTCTAGTCTTTGCAGAGCAGCCTTACTGCCTGAAAATATGATCACCTCTTTGTTCCAGATCTGTCTATTTGCATGCTCAATTCCTCGGAAAATTGCCTCCAGCTCTCCATCATAAATGGTATTTGTGTCCTTTGAGATGGTACAGTGTAATTTCAAGATTTTTTGGTCAATTTGGTTATATCCTACTAGTGAAATTCCTATTCCAAAAGAATCTGGGGAACAAGCAGCATTAGTATAATATATCACATGGTCTTTTCCACAATCTTCCAGGATTTGATTGTGAACTAGTTTCTCCTTCTCTTTACACTGACTGCTTACAACCACTTTATATGGGACACCATTTGTCCAGGGGGAACATTGAGTGGTAATAGTTTACTCTATTTCAAGCTGTCTATTATGATAAGGTAATGAATGTATTGTTCTGTTCACCTGGTTATCTTTTTGGCATGTATGTTCAGTGTAAGACAATTGTTCTAAATTTTAGTTTATCATCCTGGAAATTGGTTGATTCTGGATGAGTGATAATCCTCTTAAAGCATATTTTCTTCTGCTTCTATTCAATCTAACTTCAGGCGGGCAAAGCAATGCCTCCACTTCCATAGGTCTGACTAGTGATGTTCTGAAACAACCCCATATTTTTCTTCATGCAATATTTTGAAGCCCTTGCAGAAGGTCAGCAAAAGATTGTTGCCCCCTCCACCAAACAGGATTCGCATAGTCGGAAATGGTAGTGACACAGGCAAGGTAAAGCTATCTCATTGCTATATGGCTTAGCCTTCTTGAGGTTACATCTTGGTGGAAGGCTGTTCTTTATGAATTGTTCAGCTGATGACTGAATGAATAGTTTTGATTCAAATATGATCAGCTCATGATCTGAACCAGTTGCCCCATTTTAATTTTTGAAATCTTGATGCAAAGGCTAGATCAATGATTGAAGTTCTTCTAGAATTAGACCTGTGGAACGTACCCCCATACTCTTCAATAATGGCCGAGTTGATGATGATTTGAGCTCGAGCACTGTCCAGGTATCTCACTAAATTATTAGCGAGAAGGGTGTTGTTCTAAACCTCTGGATTCCATGAAGAATGGTGCAGGTTGACATCTCCCAGGAATAAGAATGGCTTCTCCATTTGTGGATTAAGGTCCAGGATGCGCTGTAGTGTTAGCTGGCTTAAAAGATTCGAGGTTGGCTTCTCATTGTACATATGTACCACATAGAATGCCTCACAAGGAAGTCTTAGTTCCAGAAGTTGATAATCAGGATCAGAAACCATATCATATCTAGCAGTGATATTGAGATGACTAGTCTTTTTGACATAGGTTATGACCCTGGGTCGAATTGTATTAGAAATTAAGGGTTGAATAATGTTGAAAGCTGAATGAGTGATAGGCTGATATGCCTCTAAATAATGATTATAGAACACATATGGTTCTTGAATGAAAAGAATGTCTATATCCTCCTTGAGTGCAACCTCAAAAAGGGACTGCAAGATCTCTCGACCCCTTGCAGCATTGTGTTGGCCTATTTTGAGTGTACCTAACATGACAATGCTTTGAAGTAGTCGCAATCTTGTCTCTGGAAAGCCAAGTGAGTGTTTGATTTACAGTTGGCACATTGAACTGCATGGTGGATGCAGCTTTGGGTGGCACTGCAAGTGGAACATTTGTGGGATGTAGTAATATGCTTTCCAAGGCAGATAGCACAGACTGGATCCTTGGTACATCCTATTTGATGGTGTCCAAAGCTTAGACACTTTTGGCACTGGGTCTTCTAGGTGGACTGCATCTTGGTCAAGGAACATCAAATTTTACAAATTGACAATTTTGTCCATAACTTTTTGTGACAGATATATATCATCAAACAAACAATTGTTTCCAATTCATTACATCAAGCCCTATTGATTATGATATTTTTCAGCCAAATTGACCCACTAGTGGAGCTGATAATGTCGAAAAAGCTGATTTCCGGGGCCTCCCCATCTAAAGATCCGCCATCCAGCCCACCACCATCAGTATCTCAACAACCAACCCTTAAATTATCAATTTGGAGTGATCTTCCAGCTCCTCCTGCTATCAATAGCCCTGCTCCAGCTTTCAATTCATCAATTGATGATGTTTTCATGGACTTCTCCAGTGATCCAATTGCTGGCCCATCTCATGATGGTAAAATATTTTCAGGGACCCACTTGGCTAGGGACACTCGAAAACGAGGCTGCAGCCTTAACCAGCACTTTGAGCTTTATCGAAAAATTCAATTAGTATCTACAGGTACTGAAAATTCATCATCTAACTCCCCCCAAGATGCACTTCTAGCAGCAAGGGACAACATCATCCAGGCTTACAGCCTTACAACAAATAGATCAGAGCAAGACAGAGTATTGGATCTATTAGAAATCTTTCGAGAGTTAACAGAAAAGGGGCAATTATCAAAGGCCTCTGAAATAATTACCTCTCAAATAGCTAACTTGGAACAAGCAACAAAAAAAATTGAGACCAAAACCAGAGATCTACAGACCATTCCTAGTACACCTCAAACAGTTGAGCCAGCAGTACCTCGAACTGTAACTAATACAAAAGGATCAAAGCCAATGAGCTTTGCAAGTGTAAGGATTCCTCTTCCCATCCTTACTTCAGTTCAAAATTTTAGCATTCCTTCTATGTTATTATGACAACAGATTAGTTCTTGGCACTTGTTATTATGTTGGTACTAGTTTAGGGCCTATGTTATGATGAGCTAGTGGAAGGAGGCCAGTATATGTAGGACGGCTTGTTCTGTAGCTTCAGAGTTCTTCAAGCTTAGTTTTCTGTCATACCCAACACCTTTGGATTACCTCGGATTACCTCAGATTACCTCTGGTACCTTTAGTTACCACTAGTACCCATTCAAACCTTTAGACCTCTTAGCCGTTTATATTACCCATCTTTCAAACCTTTAGTTCCTCCTAGTTATCTCCAGTAGACCTTCAGTCATCTCTTGCGACCCATCCGACCTCTTCTCACCCTCCAATTCCGCTTCAAGTCAAACGCCTGCGCTCCAATCTGACATTTCTAAGCGTCAAAATTATATGAGAAAAGAGTACCTGACTTGTCAGATACTCTGTCTCATTCAACACCCACCGAAGATTTCAGTAGCGTTACAGATTCCCAACTTCTCATTACAATGAACGACAATATGCCAGACTACCATAGTACTTCGATCCCAGCCACAGACAAAGGTCCCTCAAGATCAAGCATAAAATTACTCCCTCCGCACCTCTGGAATCTACCATACATAACCTATTCACCCGAAATTCTTGACGCAGGATCCCAAATAGATGGAGAGCGAGTAAGCCAGTTATTTGCATCTTCAGCCTGTTCTATTTCATCAATAGCCTCAACTTCCGCAGTATCACCTCAGCCCAGGCATCGCCTTCCGATCAAGCCAATTACGCCATATGATGGAACTGTTATGAATCTTACTTATGGACTGGATTACGGAGCTGTTAAGCTACAGAGGTCGAGTCAGTTTCGGCAAGATAAAGATTTCAAGGGTGCAGGTAAATCACGAATAGTTAATCAAGTAGATATATTTAGTTCTGATTATCGAAGGGTATAAGGTCGTGTATCTTAAAACAAAAGTTGTTCGAACTAAGGAGCAAATTCTAAAATTCCAACCAACATAATCTACGCCCCATTTGCCTAGCCCTAACCGAATTTACGAAATAGTCCGTGCGCCACCCAGTCCAAATTACCTACAACTAATTCATAACAGGAACTCCAGAGAATTTACGCTATTTCTGCTCTCAACTAGTCAATCAGATCCAAGCAAAGAGTTCTGTCTCTGAATTCGAAAAAGTAAGGTTTGGATATCATTGTCTTGGCCAAGAAGCTCTAGTTAAGATGAGATCATCATTCCGCTGTCTGGAAGACACATCAATTCCGCCTGAAATAACAACACTAGAAGGCTTTCTTCTGGCCTTGAGGCAGAGATGCGAAGATCCATGCCTACAGGACCAGGCTACCACAAGGGTAGAGAATTTATACCAAGAGGATAGTAAATTTCACGATGTCATTACGGCATTCGAAGATAACATTGTTGATTCAATTTACTTGACAATGGATAAAACCAGCTGGAAGCTTATGTTGGAAAGGCGCCTGTCAGTTCAACTAAGAAGTCTGATCCTCTGATCTTCAGATGTCCCGGTAGAATACCATGCTTTTGTAGCCTACCTTCGACAAAAGGATGCTGGATTACAGGAAATATTAGCCTCATCACGTGCAAGATCTTCCCGACCGGTTCCTCCAAACAAACACGCACCAATTCCAGCTTATAAAGTACCTCATATTCAGTTCCACCATCAAAGTCACGAGATTCCTGTTTCACGAGGAGGCTCTGTAATGGATCTCGATCTCGTGTCTAGACGAAAAGACGCCAATGGACGCCTTACTCTACAGGCCAAAGACGCATGCCGAACTCTAGGTTGGTGCGTCTGGTGTAATAGATTGGGGCACATTGTAAAAAATTGCCCTTTAGGCACTCAAAACTATACGTCCTCAACTATCACTGAGATTCCTCGAAACATTGAGAACAGTACAAGATTAACTCCGACAGAAAAATATCCATTGCAGTCAATCTCGGTTGGAAAAGTGAACCTGAAGGAGTTATCATCCTCCCAACATATGTATATAAAGGCAAATATAGGAGATGAAACTTTAATTACTCTTGTTGATTCAGGTGCATCTGGCTTTACTTTCATATCCGAGAAATTATGCAGTAGATTAAATCTTATCCCTAGTAATCTCGAGTCTCCCCTCGCCCTGGTAGGCTTTGAGGGTAAACCTGGAGCCCAAATTACAAAAAAAACTAGCTTTAAACTCGTAATTGGCAGACACCAGGAAGACATGTTCGCTTTTGTTACCCCTAACATTAAATATGACCTAATCTTGGGACTTCCTTGGCTAGAAAGCACATACCTTATGTCAATTTGTCTTAAAATACTATAACTTTTGGAGAAAATTGCTTAGATAAAGCCTGTTGCAAATTTGAGACAACAATTTCATATGTCAATAATTCCTCACATATTTCAAGAGAAAAAATCCAAGTCCAAAAAGACCCCCTACTGAAGCCCATCAGTATACCACTGATTCAGGATACGCTTCCAGTTAAGATATCTGCTATTGAATTCTTTGACCTAAGTCAAAGAACCGAAAACTACTACTTAGCTTTGAGCCTTAGAGACCTAGAACTTTTACTTGACCTAAGTATCCAAAGACAGCCCACCACCCAAATTAACCATTTGAACCTCTCCATACAAAAAGATGCTGACCCAAAGAAATACCTCCCTGCTCATTATCATGACCTTCTTGATGTATTTGATCGAAAACAAGCTAATCTCCTGCCTCCACATCACCCCTGGGACCATTCAATTGATATACAGCCCGGAAAGCAAGGCGTACAACCTGATACCCTAATTAGAATTAGCGAGGATAAACCATTAGATGTAAATGACAAACAAACTAGGCACCAACAGCAAATCTTACTCAAACCACAGCAGATTCTTTGTCGTGTTGTAATGTCAGAACCAGTGGATCTTTGCCCCATGGAGCACTTGCACGCTAATGAATTGTTGCCAGGCAATTGGAGTAGACATTATTCTAACCGTACAGATATCCAATTAACAAGTTGTACAGCTACCAAATATTCATTTTATCTCAACAGTAGAGAGTATGTCCCTTCAAAGCTTCGAGAGCAAATCCTCAAACTACTCCACGAAAATCCACTGTATGGTCATCGCGGAGCTGCTGCTCTGTATACTTTACTAAGTAGATCTTATTGGTGGCCTAAGTGTCATAATGAGTGTATCAAGTATGCCAAAGATTGCGAAGCCTGCCAGAGAAATAACCCATCAATTCAAAAGCCTTTCGGATTCCCAAACCCCCTAGCAGCACCTTCGGCCGCGTTTTGCCATTTAACTCTTGATTTTGTAGGACCTTTGCCAATTTGTAGTGTTAGAAACTTTAATTATTGCTTTATCTTGCAAATTGTTGATCTACTAATAAAGAGGGTGTGGATTAGTGCCTTAGAGCGGACTACAGCGCGAGACACCGCTGAAGCATTCCTAAATAACGTCGTTCGATTTGCGGGTTTACCTGACTCATTAGTTTCTGATCAAGGA
Organism: Blumeria hordei DH14; assembly: GCA_900239735.1. Taxonomy (NCBI): domain Eukaryota; kingdom Fungi; phylum Ascomycota; class Leotiomycetes; order Helotiales; family Erysiphaceae; genus Blumeria; species Blumeria hordei. Next base: position 8,110,069 of record OENG01000008.1, on the reverse strand, counting down.
AAGGCATTCATTGATGGTACCTGGAAGAAGATTTGCGCAAGGCTGAAAATAAATCACAAACTCTCCACCTCTTATCACCCAGAGACGGATGGCCAAACAGAAAGGGCAAATAAAACATTAGAAGTGTATTTGAGGCATTATGTAAATTATTGACAAGATGATTGGGCTAATCTTTTAGCCTTGGCTGAATTTTGTTGCAATAACCACGTCAATGCATCCACAGGAATTTCGCCATACTTTGCTTCATTTGGTCATCAACCTCAGTTAACTTTCTTCCGGAATCAGTAACAGTAGTAGGACTTGATGCTCCTGAATTTATCATACAAATGCAAAATATTTTACAAAAATGCCACGAAAATATTACTTTAGCTCAGGAATTCCAAGCCTCATACGCAAATGTAAAATACCTCCCTGCACCAAGATACAAGATTGGGGACCAAATGTATTTATCTCAAAAAATTAATTGTTTATCAAGACCATCAAAAAAATTAGATCATATCCAAACTGGATCCTCGCAAATAATTAAAATAAAAACGCCTCTCGTTGCCAAACTAGACATTCCACCTCAGTGGAAAATTGAACACAACTTTCACGTCAACCTTTTGAAACCAGTTTTTGTCTGGTCCGAGAGCCAGCAACAGATTCAACCCCCTGCTGCCGAAACTTCAGATAAATTTCTCGATACATACAAGGTAGAAGCTATTTTGGACTCGAGAATTTGGCGAAAAAAGGTTCAATACTTGGTCAGATGGAGAGAATACAAGGATACTACTTGGGAGCCAATCAAAAAACTCAACAAGCTGCTAAGAACATTAAAAATAATTTCACAGTTGTTATCCGAGTGCGGCTTGTTCGACGGAGCTCGCAGATTGAAAAACATTAGGGGTAATGTAAGGATTCCTATTCCCATCCTTACTTCAGTTCATAATTTTAGCATTCCTTCTATATTATTATGACAACAGATTAGTTCTTGGCACTTGTTATTATGTTGGTACTAGTCTAGGGCCTATGTTATGATGAGCTAGTGGAAGGAGGCCAGTATATGTAGGACGGCTTGTTCTGTAGCTTCAGAGTTCTTCAAGCTTAGTTTTCTGTCATACCCAACACCTTCGGATTACCTCGGATTACCTCAGATTACCTCTGGTACCTTTAGTTACCACTAGTACCCATTCAAACCTTTAGACCTCTTAGCCGTTTATATTACCCATCTTTCAAACCTTTAGTTCCTCCTAGTTATCTCCAGTAGACCTTCAGTCATCTCTTGCAACCCATCCGACCTCTTCTCACTCTCCAATTCCGCTTCAGGTCAAACGCCTGCGCTCCAATCTGACAGCAAGTGTTTTAGGTGCATCAAGCAGTAGCAATACTTCCAAGCCCCAAGAATGGACTCTTGTTGGTGGAAAGAAGAATAGTTAGACAACCCAACAACCCAAGCCAAACAAGCCAGTTGAGAAGACAGTAAGGAGACTTATTCTTGTACGAGGCTGTGAATTTCCAGTCATAACATCACCGCTAGCAGCCAGAAATGCGCTCAATAAGGCATTAAATGATAGGGGAATCAAAGGTCCAGTGGTCAACTTGGTCAGCTCTACCACTGCTAAAAATGTGTCAATCACAACAACAGAGGACTACACTGCAGAGTTCCTCCTGGAGAAAAGAGACCTGTGGGAGAAAATTATCCCATTTACATTTGCTCAAATGGATAAGCCATGGCACAAGGTTGTTGTTCATGGTATTCCCATCCAGGATTTTGACACACCACATGGCATGGAGATGATCAAAGATGAGATTAAGACCTTCAACAAGGGATTCACACCAATTGAAATATCCTACTGGCTTTCAAGTTGGGAAAATAGGTTAATGAAGAGGGCTGGCTCAGTGGCCATGGCATTTGCCACAGAGGAAGACGCCAATAAAGCCATAAGAAACAGACTCTATATTGCAGGAATAAGTATAAGGGTGGAAAAATTCTACAATGTAGCTCCATCAACTCAATGCTGTAAATGCCAAGGATTCAGACATCTTGGCAGCTACCGCAGGAATTCAGCTATTTGTGGACTTTGTGGAGACGACCACAGCATCCAACAACATTACTGTAGTGCCTGCAGGACCAAAGGAAGGAGCTGTAGCCATCTGGCACCAAAGTGTGCTAACTGCTCAGGGCCACATCAATCCAACTCAAAGACCTGTGAGGTGTTCCTTGCAGCCAAAAATAATCTTGATCAGGAGATATTGTAATGTCAGACACACCTGATATGCGCGTCCTTCAAATTAATCTTAATAAAAATCAATATGCAAAGGAAAATGATCTCCAGCTGGCTGTGGAGCTCAAAATAGACATTATAGCAGTCCAGGAACCTTGGCTGATTCCCAGACAGCCTGTGACCTTGGACAATACTAACACTAGATCCATTTACCACAGCAGATTTAATCAAATATTTCCCAAGTTTCCAACGCAGCTAAGACCAAGAACCATGGTCTATATTTTTTTTTATTTCATTGTGTAATTTATATTACTCCATTCGAGGCACACCCTCTTGTGTATTCCTACATGAAGTTAAGCTGTCCCCTATTTTTGTTAAATTAATGCAATTACTTGATTGAATAAATTTAGTAGCTTTTCCCTCCCACCCTTGGTATTTAATAGCAAACTAAGGCTCCGAGGCACAACATCTGAGAGCTCCTTTTTTCTTTGGGTTTTGAATTTTGAACATTGAAATATAAGGTGGTGGCAGGTCTGCTTCTCTATCCCACAGAAATTACATATATTACTCATTGCTTTTCCAATTTCCTTGAGGTGTGTCAGAATATTTCCAATTCCAAATCTAACTTGAAAATATGCTGATTGAGTTGCTCGGCTGTAAGGTTCTAAGTTGATAGGTTTCATGCTGGAATTTGGTGTCTGCTTTCTTGCCTGTATTCTGTAAAATTTTCCGAGACCTCTAGCTTTCTTTCCTTCCTCTTCTCTAAGAATTTCGGAGTTCCAGTATTTATGCCAGGAACTGATGATGTGCTGCTACACTTTTTGTTTAAGAAAACTATGGGTGATAAATTTATCCCTGGGTCTGGTCCTTTTTTCCACTCCCATTTTGGCAAGATTATCTGCAAGCTCATTGCCTTCAATGCCTTCATGGCCTGAACACCAGTGAAGCTCAATCCTTGCTGGTTGATTTATGGATCTTATCTTATGTGATAACCAATTTGAAGAGCTTTGACTCTATTTAATGCAGCTTGGCTGCCTGATAAGACAAAGCATGAAGAAGATTGTTGATTTTTTATCTGATCCAGTGCTTGTAATATGCAGTAGCTTTCAGCATCTACTATTCCTACTTCTTGGCCAAGGCTCTAAGAATAACCCTTCATTTGTCTGGTGTAAGGTGAGTAGATGACAAATCCAATGCCACTCCCTTTTTCTTCTCAAATGATCCATCTGTGTATATAATTGTTGAGCTCAATGGGATTGAAGTGAAAAATTTTAAGTGCCAAATTTGTGCTTCTGCCTTAGTTAAATTAGAAATATATATGTTTAAATTAGATTGAAGCCAGGGAGGAGTCCATTTGTCATTAACCTCTTCCAATTTGGCTTTACTGCCAAAGGTAGCAGTAATCTTCCAATTCTATGGATCTGGATAGGGGATTTATTAAGGAGCCCTACTAGTCCAAGATCAATTTCATTGGTGTTGGAAAGCTCATCTGTCAGAGGTTCAAATAATAGCTGGTATATTGGATGGCATTTTTGGAGTCTCAGAATGCGAAGGGCATATTGCTAACAGTTCCTGAGATGCTTAATCTCTGTAGGCAAAATTGCTGTCTCAGCCTCCAAAGCTTTGATAGGACTACCTCTGTAAGCACCTGAGACAAATATCAGGGCTTGGTTATGAATTTTCTGACAAATATTTATTAATTTCTTAGATCCATATTTTTCATGCCAGAGCACTGATCCATAGAATAGAATAGAATTGAATTTAAGTCCCTATTGAGTCTATGACTATGAAAGACTGCTAAAACCAGACAATACACCCCCAAAATTTACTTGTTTTCATATGTGATTCATTTCCAATCTTTTCCAATAGACAATGAGGGCTGAATCCTAAGTTCATATCTTCCTAAATCTTCCTCTTATTTCTATCATCATCTAATACACCCATTTATTCTGTGTCTCCACTTTCCATCCTCTCCAAATGCCACCTCCTTGTTCATATGTTTGATCTCTTTATATAATCCAGGGTTTTTTCAATCCCAATCTTTGTGCTCATTAGTAGCTTAAAGCTGAGTTGATTTTCATTCAAGCTCCTTTTGAGTTCCATTCTTACATGACTATAGTTACTACAGCTTAGCAGAAGATGCTCAGGTGTTTCTCGTTTCCCACATGTACACCTATCACTGCCTCTTTGCCCTCGCTTGTAAAGATAGGAGTTATTATATCCATGACCAATTTTTAGTTGAGAGAAAGCATTAGCTACTTTCCTTTCTACTACTAATGGTAAATTGATTTTATTCTTGATATTCCAACTGAATATTTTTCTATATGACAGTGGATTTTGTTACTTTTTTTGATCATTATTTTGAAGGTATTCCAGCCATTGTTGTTCTTAAGAAAGATATGTGGGACACGGTATTACGTTGTAAATGTTGACTAAAGAACCCTATAGCTACAGATGAAATCTATGTACTGCTATGAAGGTCATGTGACCTGTCTAGCTTAGTTTACATGAGTAGGTGAAATTCTATCCCTAGACACACCCCCTTACCTACGAAACTTTACAGGATTTCATCAAGCATCCAAGGTAGTCATATTTAGTTGTCCGACAAACTTTTTAAAAAGAACAGATGACAATGCCTTTGTGAACCCGTCTGCAGCATTTTCTAATCCTGATTTCCATTCCAATTCAATTACTTTGTCGCTTATATATTCCCGCAGTAAGAACACAGGTACATCGTAATGTTTGCTCTTTTGAGTTACGCCCTGTCCTTTTATTTGCCTGTAGCCTGGTTGATTGTCATAGTAGAGGCGGACTATCTTTGCGTCGTCTGAGTTGTAGTTGATACTTCGAAAAAGATTTCGAAGAAACACAGCCTCCTTAGCTGCTTCAGCCATAGCATAGACTTCTGCCATAGTTGAAGAACAAGTAACTCTCTTCATTTGATACGAACGCCAAGAGAAACAGGCACCTTTCAGGAAGAAAGCCCATCCACCATGAGAGCGTCGCGTTTCAGGATCTTGGGCATAATTGGAGTCAGTAAAACCGTGAAGCTGTAAGTTAGAGCCGGCACCAAAACTAAGACCCAGACGGGTAGTTTTGCAAAGATAGCGGTAAAGATGGCGAACTGCTGCTATATGAATTGGAGAAGGATTAGAAAGAAAACGACAGAGTTGTGTCATGGTATAGGTGATATCTGGTCTTGTTTGAGTAGCAGCATACATTGCAGAGCCAACCATCGACGCATAGAGCTCAATTTCCGCTGTTGAGGCAGTCCCTTCAAAAGGAATCAGGTGCTGTCCTGGAAGCATTGGTGTACTGGTTGGAGTGCAATTTTTGAGGCTATACTTTTCAAGAATCTTCTCAAGATAGGCATCTTGATGGAGATAGAGAACTCGATTTGCTCGTTTGCGTACAATACGGACGCCAACATAAAACTCCGCAGGTCCCATATCAACCATTTTGAAAGAATCATGTAGGTGTCTTCGCAATTTCGAAACACCAGCCTCGGGACCAATGAGTAGAAAGTCATCTATATGAGTAACAAGATAAGTTTCATCAGAGTCACTATGATAAAAGGAAGAATCAAGAAGTAGAGGCTTATAACCAAATTGGGCAACTTCAGAACGAAGTTTTGATTGCCAGAGATGTGGAGACTGCTTGAGACCATAGAGCGACTTCTTAAGTTTCCACATCCAGCGGTTGAGTGGGGATCCATCTGGAGTAGGCAACCCGTCTGGACATGCCATGTATATATCAATGTCGATTTCAGGGTTGAGAAAGGCAGTAAATACATCCATTTGTTCAAATTGCCAGTCGTTGGAAGCGGCGAGTGCGAGAAGAGCTTTCCAGACACTGGAGAGTGCTGTACTGGCAAAAGTGTCTTTGTAGTCTAGGCCTTCCCTTTGATGAAAGCCCTTTGCAACATAGCGTGATTTAAAACGGGTCAGCTGGCCATCTTTCCCTGTCTTTCGCCTATAAACCCATCGTCCTGGAATGATATCACGTCCTGAAGGAAGCTCAGAGCGAGTTAAGAGCTGCGAAGTATCGTTCATTTCAAGAGCTGCCAATTCTTCCCTCATAGATGCTTCCCAAAGAGCAGCACTGGGACCCAGTAGAGCTTCACGAAAGGTCTTTGGATCGCTGTCAGGAATGAGAGCTGATAGATACGACTGATATTCTAAAAGCAGAATAGGATTCTCATCCTGCGGAGTATGCAATGATTTTGAGCCTTTTGCTTTACTGCGAGTGACACGGATATCTGATTCAGGCTTAGAGAGATCGAATGAATTAGGTCCAGCTGTCAACTTGGGCTTATTCTTGGCACCTGGTGTTATGATATGCGATAACTTGGTAGTCGGGGTTAGGGCATTGCGCAGGGCCTTAGGCCACAGGACGGTGACACTAGTGTAATGGTTAAGCGAGCGTGTATATATTCTCTTAGGTGTACCCACAATTAAATGACACAGGTTTATTCTTTTACTTTCTGTTCATACCCTTACAGCATCGTATCATACAAGTATATTCACTGTCACCCACATCACACCATCATCCTCCTCATCACTCCGCAGTATAGCTCCCGCATCGCTCATAACCACAACAGGTTATGAGCCCGGCTCTTCCAAGCGCAATCACATCGTCACCGGAATCTCGCTCCACCATGTCGCACTCAACAAAAGGTATCATGCTGAACGACGGCGTTCCCTTCGAGTCGTGGAGAACATTAATCATGGCCAAGCTTGCGAAACGAGATCTTGTTGGCCATGTCTTTCACGATGAAAAAGGTTTCCGTCCCGAAGTAGAGCCTGAGGTGCCAATAGCACGGCCGAGCGAAAGTTCCGAAAGTTACGCCAGACGAATGACCGAGTACGAAGCAGAGTTACGACAATGGGCCCGTGGTGAAATACAGGCCTATCAGACGATAATTGACCGACTCGATCCAAGTATCAGGCCAACTCAACGGCGCAATGTGACAGCCAAGCAATTGTTTGATGAGATAGCGGAAGCACGAGTTCCATCTACCACCCTTCCCTACTTGCATGCCTATGAAACATTCTCCTTGACAACTCTGATGACCACCGCTGACGATTACTGCAGTCGATTCACTAAAAACCTGCAGGAGGTCAACATCGCAGCGGATGTAATTACGGCCCGACCTGATCCCGACGGTAACAACATCGCCAATGATTACAAGATTACACCAGGACAGGCATCGGGATACTTCATCAGAGGTACAAAAGGAGTTGAATGGCTCGATACCTGGAGACAAACCAGGACTTCGGGCCACAATGGAAGGCTACAACCCTTGGGCTCTCTCATGTCTTCATTAAGGGAAGCAGAGAGCAGCATACAACGAGCAAGGCGAAACATAGTCGCCTCCATCCCCCAATTGATAAACCCAGAAGCTAGATGTAGGATGTGTAGACACAAGCACATGAATAAAGAATGCTTCAAACAACATCCGGAGCTAGCGTCTGTAAATCGATGGGAAGGACAAAATAAGCCCAAGGGAAAAGCAAGGAATGGGAAGGGTAAAGGAAAGATGGTACTCGAGGGTTCAGATACAGACTCAGAGAGTGATGATCAGCGAGATGGAGGAGTTTTGACAGGGTTAGCAGCTTCTTGTCAGCGATATAATCAACATTACATTTATGATACTGGTGCATCGCACCACTTCGTGTCTGTGAAAAAGTACTTCACCAGCCTGCAAATACGTCAAAGTCCATTCAAATTCGACCAAGCAGTAGGTACCACATCCCTTAACAGGCAAGGCACTGCTCGGATTGAAATTGGTGACTTATGCCTAAATCTACGTGAATGTCTCTACTCGCCAAACTCATTCTCAAATATTATCTCAGCAGGCAGATTAATGAGAATTGCGAACATATTTCCAGACTTCGAAAACAAAGTATTATACAGATGTCGACAAGGCTGCCCAAATATACCCATGGCGAAACTCCACCTAAAAAATGATGTGTACTACATCGTTCCACTAAAAACCGGCAAGTCAGATAAGAAAATTATAGCAGCTCCAGGAATAGCCCAAATACCTCACCTAACCAGCGCACAGCGCTGGCATCAGCGGTTAGGCCATATTGGACAGCTAATATTCAAAAAGACTGCTAGCATATCTAAGGGACTCGAAGGGATCGACACATCTGAGCTCGCCACATGTGAAACATGTCACCTAAGTAAAGCCCAACGACAAATTTCTCGCGAGCCTCGACCCACTCCAAATGAGCCCCTAGATGAAGTTTTTGTGGATACTGTGGGAAAAATAACACAATCATTAAACGGCCATCAATATGCAGTTATTCTGACCGATGCCAAAAGTAGAATGCGGTGGGTACTAATATGCAACACAAAAGATCAAATCTCCCTGTCACTGGTTAAATGGGCCGAATCCATGCATCACCAGTTTGGAAAACGAGTTCGCACTATATTCAGGGACGGAGGATCAGAATTTTCAAAAACAAAATCTTATTGTGAAGAGCATGGTATCCGCACCGACATCTCGGCACCAGAGACACCAGAACAGAACGGTGCATCAGAAGCAGCCAATAAAGTTGTACTAAGAGTAGCTCGATCATTTCTCATTGACGCCCGCATGCCTCCAAGCTACTGGCCATGGGCAGTACAACACGCATGCTTCGTTGTAAACCGTCTGTACTGCATACGCACCAAAAAGGTACCAATAATCGACTTCTTACAAGGGCTTCGTCAACCCCATCCAGAGAAGATTGATTTCAGAAACATGCCCCGGTTTGGCTGCCGTGCCTACAAGTTAATAAGTCCAAAACCGGGGAAGTTCGAATCAAGAGCAGAAAAAGGGTGGTTTGTAGGGTTTCAAGCCAACACCAACAAAAACTATCTCATTTACCATCCACATAAAACCCCAGTTCAGGGGTGGAAATGGATTGAGAGTTTTACACCTCATGCAACTTTCAATGAGGATATTGTGTTTGGCGATGAACTTGATCTAAATAATCGGAAGTTTGCTTCAGAGTACTGGCAAAACGAAAATACATTATTCACAGATCAAGTCCGCCCCATAAACAAACCAACCCTTCCCGCAACAAATACAACTCGTCTCCCATTTGAGTCTGAGGGGGAGCATCTGCAAGGTCATAAGTCGCAGCATCCTCAAATGCGACAACAAGGTTTTCAATCTCAACATCCAGAAAACAGAGATAATCAGCAGACGACCAGAGACGATCCACAGACTGAGCCAGAAGCCCAGCAAGGAAACAGTCCATCACATCATTACCTGCCATCTAACATTCAGCCACCAGTACCGCACAGCACATTGAATGTTACGCCAAAAAAGGTCATGACACAACCACAGAATGTTCCGCCAGTCATTCGAGCTGACACATCGCTAAACATTCCAGTAAATAGATCTTTGGACATATCCCAGGACATGACAGCTTCAAGTACTCCTCCAAACCCTCCCATTTCATGGCAGCACACGGAAATGGAACCAGTAGCAATCCAGCCCGATGATGAGCCAGATTCATCAATAGAGTCAGAGTACGACTATGAGCGTCAGTCTAGCAATCCAAACGACAAATACACTTCACCTGAAATTTCTCGTGCCCTAGAAAATGGAGAAGCGACACCAACAGATAATCAGGGGGAGCCAGTTTCGGTCTTTGAAACCGAAGAGGCCCCACTAGATAAGATCATGACTGGTTGGGATCCACTACCTCCTGTAGCAGGACAAAAACGTCCGCACTCGCCAGTATCAGGGAGAACACGATCGAAGAGAGGTAGGGAAGTCAAACAGGCTGACTATTATCGCCTGCATCATGGCCTATCAGCCAACCAAAATATTGATCCTAAGACATGGGAAGAGGCAATGACGAGTCCAGAAGCTCATTTTTGGAAAAGAGCAGCGCGGGATGAGATAAGATCACTGAAAGAGACTGGGGCCATCAAAATTATTCCACGTACCGCTATGCCAAAAGGTCGAACACCCCTAAGATGCAAATGGGTGTTTAAAAAGAAATTTCGTGCAGACGGTAGCATTGATAGATTTAAGGCTCGCTGCACTGCAAAGGGATATACACAAAGACCAGGCATAGATTACCACGAAACATTTGCCCCTACTCCTAGACCGGAAACAGGCCGAATAATGCTCGTACTGGCATACCAACTCGGCTGGCACCGGTGTCAGGGTGACGTCCCGACAGCATTTCTCAATCCAAAACTAAAAATTGACCTTTACATGGATCTACCGCAGGGATTTGAAAGAGATGGACAAGTTATACATCTTCAGAAAGGTTTGTACGGGTTAAAACAAGCTGCCGCTCTTTGGTATGATGATGCAAAAGCAACTCTAGCAGGCTTGGGCCTATATCTGACACAGTCAGATGTATGTTTATATACCACCAGTCAGAAAGATCTATTCGTATTACTTCACGTTGATGACTTTCAGGTGATGGGACCCAATAGAACCAAGATAGAGAACCTCATGCATGCACTTCACAAAAGGTACAAGCTCAAGACTGTTGACACTGACTTGTTCCTCGGAATCAATATCAAGCAGGGAAACAAGTCACTTGAGCTGTCTCAAGGCCAATATGCTCGTACACTTCTTGAAAGACACGGCTTAGGAAATTGCAAGCCAGTGAACTCACCGCTAGAACGACTCTTGGAACAAAGCGACTCCGAGTGTTCAGCGCAACTGAAAGCAGAATACAATTCAATTATCGGAGGACTCCAGTATCTATCTAATAATACACGACCCGATATCACATTCTCTGTTAATCACCTTGCAAGACTCCTCGCCAATCCATCCATCGAACACCTTCAAGCAGCACGTCACATCCTAAGATACATAGCCAGAGAAACTAACAAGGGCATTACCTTCTCTAAAGGAAAGGGAAGACCAGTTCTAGAAGCATATTCAGATGCCGACTTCGCTTCCGATCAATCAAATAGCCGATCTACATCAGGAATGTTGATTAAACTCGGGTTCGGTCCAATATGTTGGAAATCCCACTTGCAGCGAGAAGTTGTACTCTCTACTACAGAGGCAGAGTACCTTGCGGCAACAGAGACATGTCGTCAACTGCAATGGGTGAAATCTTTATTTGAAGAACTGAAAATAACAAACCTTATCGAAGGAGCTGAATGCACTGCGTTATACGTCGATAATCAATCAGCCATCTCACTGATCAAAAATCACGATAACCATAAGCGGTCAAAGCACATCGCCCTCAGAAATTTCTACTGTCGCGAACAGTATCAACAAGGAAAGATCACAGTGTCATACGTCCAGTCCGCGAACCAACTTGCTGACAGTCTAACTAAAGTCAAATCGCCAGTCTCAATAAATTAACATTTGCATCCAGATAATAAGTTGTTACCGACAGGGGGAGTGTTATGATATGCGATAACTTGGTAGTCGGGGTTAGGGCATTGCGCAGGGCCTTAGGCCACAGGACGGTGACACTAGTGTAATGGTTAATCGAGCGTGTATATATTCTCTTAGGTGTACCCACAATTAAATGACACAGGTTTATTCTTTTACTTTCTGTTCATACCCTTACAGCATCGTATCATACAAGTATATTCACTGTCACCCACATCACACCATCATCCTCCTCATCACTCCGCAGTATAGCTCCCGCATCGCTCATAACCACAACACCTGGAGGTCGACCACGGCCGCGCTTAGGGAGTTGTGGGAGAGGTGCAAATAAAGGATCTTCTTCAGCAGGCATGTCGTGTCTTGCATCGAGGAGCGGAGGTATTTCATCATCCAAATGTGCACCCCCTACTGAGCCATTTTCTTTGGAATTATCTGAGTCCCCTCCAATTTGTGGAGAATTAGGAAAGGGAATTTCAACCTCATCGACAAACTCAGAAGAGGGCTCAGGTATTTCATCAGGATGGCCTTCAGCAGAAAATTCATTGAAACGTCCCTCAAAGAAACGAACATGAGACGACCGTACAAGCTGATGGCCAAGAGGTCTTGAGGGGATCCAACAACGATAAATATGGTTCCGTTCAAATCCTACTAAGATACCTTCTTCAGCGCGTGCATCCATTTTCTGCGACTTTATTCGACGCTCGTTTGGTATGTATACAAGTACACGGGGGCCTAATACTCTGATTCCAGAATTATCAGGTTTGTGTTCAGAGGTATCGAATCCTGTAGCCCGAGATTGTGCTTCGTAGGGAGTCATATTGTCATAGACCGATGTGGTGATACGATTGAGAATGTAGATGACAGCACGGAATATCTCTGGCCAAAGAGAGAATGGGATACGCATATCTGATATGACACAACGCATTGGATCTAAAACTGTCCTATTTGATCTTTCTTGAGGGCCACCTTGTTCGTGAAAATAGGCTGTCGTAAGCTCGATTGCAATGCCGTACTGCTGACACCAGGCGACCATTTTATCACCCCCAAATTCTTTACCACCATGTAAACGAAAACATTTTGGCAGGAAACCATTTTGAGTTCGGAAGAAACGAGTAAAAGTGACCAAAGCATCAAAAGCATTTCTCTTTTCTGGGAAAGTGTAGCCATAACGTCCTCCTGTCTTTCCATCAGTGAAGATCATACCAGCTGTATGGCCATTATAACCGACAGGATTGCAAAAGAAGACATCTGCGTAAAATCTATCACCCCACTTCAACTCTCGATTACGCGGATAGCGGCGTATAACCTTCTTCGGCTTTGAGAATTCGCATGGATTGCACAATGTGGTTACTTCGAGATTGGAATCCGTGTTACGAGGTTTATAAGATAGACCAAGTGTTGCTTTTATTGTTCGCTGGACATTTGGAAAGCTAATGTGTCCTAGACAGCGATGAAGAAGTTCGAGAGTGACAGGGGCTTCATGGATTGCTGCAGGAAAGACATTATCAGCAACTGGAGAGAGAAGGAAGGTTGAGGATCGCATAGACGGATCATTAGTATTAAGAGCATACGGAGAAGAGGCGGTGCGCAAGTGTAAACAATTTTTTCCACGAAGAAGCTGGCAAACTTCAGAACCGTCCGCTTCATATAGTACCCGATGTTTATCCCATCCATCCCGAAGATCATGAAGCCACCCAGAATAAATGTTAAGTGGGAAGCCAGGGATGTGGAGAACATTTTCAAGGACAATCTCATTGACTGAATCATCTTGCCGGAGAACGCGAAGCTTGATGTAGCCAAGCCCGACAGGCTGAACTGGACTTCCCCCTGTTTTAACGATAGGCAACCCAGATACTGGCCGATAACGGAAGAACGCATTTATATCATTAGTGATATGAACTGAGGCACCGTCATCATGAAGCCAGATATCACGAGAACTTGCAGCCGGGACTGCTGCAGCAAATGCGGAATTAATTCCAGTTCTGGTCGAGCATAGACGATGATCTTCGTTGCGAAAGTTACATTTATGTTGGCGTAGCTCTATCTGAGATGGGGCCATGTTAAAGAGGAATGAAAGATTCAAGATGTGAGAGTGGCGAGCCAGAGATACCTTGTTTGATAAAAACTGAAAGGTAGAGGCGCAGATGTAGATACAAAACAAGGACACCGTAGTATTAGAAACTGATTGGTGAATGGAGTCGTAAACAGAAGAACAACAGAAGAATAAATCGTGATTCCACAGGAAGTGCAAGGGTCATAACCTCTTAAGAAAGATATGTGGGACACAGTATTACATTGTAAATGTTGACTAAAGAGCCCTATAGCTACAGATGAAATCTATGTACTGCTATGAAGGTCATGTGACCTGTCTAGCTTAGTTTACATGAGTAGGTGAAATGTTACCCCTAGACAAATTCTTTTGTTTTATTTATTGCTTTTTTTAAATAATTCCTTTTTTTAGTAATGAATATTGAAATTGAAAAAAAACGTGACCTTGTTTTTAATCACCTGATCATGCAACAAGCCTTGGAAGGGCTGGGGTGAAAATTTTTCGTCCAGAGAGTCGAAAATGGTGTTTTGGTCGATAAATGTTGTGATATGATGATGCAGATGTCGAAATCAATATCAATCAAAAGCTATAGATAATGCGAAACCAAATATCTAGTTTATATCGTCGCAGCTGATGTTTGGCAGAGGTTGTGGATGAATTGGTGGGGATTGGTGGGCCAGAGGGTCCAAAAAACGGGTTTTGGTCGAAATATGTTCCAATTGGTGGATGCGTATGTCGAAAACTATATTAATCAAAAGCTGGAGACGATGTAAAACAGAATATTGAGCTTTTGTTGTTGTAGCTGATGGGTGGCAGAAGTTGTGGTCGAAAAGGCTATTTTCGAAAGAGTGGTGATTGAGATGTATATGCAGTATATGTTTTGGTCAAATAATACAGCCTCACAAATGATAAGAAGAAACAAGCAGCAGTTCTGGACCTTATCCAGGTTTTCCGGACCTTTACTGAGGAGGGCAAGGTCAATTTAATGCAAACCATCAGGGACTTTCAACCTGAGACAGAAAAAGTGTCAACAAGCTCGCAAAAGGCACCAGCTGCCCCATCTTATGCGCTGAAACTTCGGGAAGGTATCCCAAGTGTCCAACCAGAAGTTAAATTACCATCCAAACCAGGCATGAGAGTCCTCAGCCGTAACGTTAACAATGGCAAAAGTAAACCAACCACTCCAGATGTGGCGGTAACAGTCACAGCTGAAAATGACCAAAAAAACATTGACTCCAACCCCAAAACAACCAAAAGTACAAACCAAGTAACTGTCAATCCTGACATTGAAAATGTGGTGACACTGATTACCAAATCTGGCAGTACCCTGCCAAGTCATCAGCCTTTCCCTATTAGGGAAAGTATCAACAAATTACTGGGGAAGAGGGCAATTTCCAGAGTCCACACTTCTACCAAGGGAAATCTAGTCCTCACCTGCTGGGACTCATCACCAACTGAGCTTCTCCTAGACCAAGACAAGCGGGAGTCTGTATTTTCCGATTGGCCCATTCAAAAGGCTCAGAAGATCACCCACTGGCCAAAACTAGTGGTTCATGGTGTCCCTACCTGTATTCCAATACAACAAATCAATGAGGAGAGTGAAGTTTTCAATGATAATATTATGACACAAGGCCAACCAAGATGGCTAAGTCGAACGTTTAAACAGAGAAGTAAAGCCTCTATAACATTTTCAGTCACCACTGAGCAGGAAAAAGAACACCTTCTCAAAGAAGGTGTCCTCATTGGAGGACATCTGCTCAAGGTAGTAAATTATCAACAGTCTACTCAGAGGACCCAATGTAAGAAATGTCTTGCATTTGGCCATCATCAGCTTGGCTGCAAAAATATACCAGTGTGTGCTATCTGTTTGGGAGCACACATGACTATGGATCACCAATGCTCAACATGCAAGGCAACTCAGAGCTGTGTACACCATGCAGTTCAGTGTGCCAATTGCAAGTCAAATACTCATTTGGCATTACAAAGACAAGACTGTGATTATTACAAAGCACTGGCATGCTGAGTCACATCAAATTTAGCCAACACAACACTGCAAGGGGTCGTGAGATCTTGCAGTCCCGCTTTGATGTGTCCATCAAAGGGGAATCAGACATTTTTTTAGTTCAGGAGCCATAATTGTTCCATCACTCTCACTTACAGACATACCAGCTAATTTTACATTCAGCTTATCAAGCAATTTCACCCATTACCCATCAGTTTCTCTGCCCAAGGGTCATGACCTATGTCAAGAAGGCAAGCCAGATCCAGGTGATGCCCAGGTATGACTTGGTATCTGACCCAGATTATCAAATCCTGGATGTTGATCTTCCAGGGGAGGCAGTTTACATTATTCATATCTACAATGAGAAGCCACTCACACCTGCACTTTCTCACCACACAGTCCGACGCTTTCTTAACTTAAACTTACAGCTTGACAAACCTTTTGTTCTTCTTGGGGACTTTAATCTACACCATGCATTATGGAATCCAATGGTTCAAACTAACAATGCTCTTGCTAATTCTCTGGTTGATTAACTTGAGAAAACCAATGCTCAAATAATTAATTACTCTTCTGTAATTGAGAACTATGGAGGCACCTTCCATAGGGCAAATTCAAAGAGCACATCCATTATTGACCTAACATTTGTTGCAGGGTTCAAACAAATAAAGTAGCAGGACTGGAACTATGGACAATCAACAGGGTCGGATCATGAGCTTATCACCTTTGAAGCACATGTGTCACCAAATAATTATTCTGACAAAATTATGAGCCCTTCAGTACTTCCAGCAAGATTCAACCTCGAAAAGCAGATTGGGAACTATTTCACCATGAATTACAATCAAGACAGCTTAGCCACCATTATCAACCAGAAATGGCCATTCAAATTGGGGATTATGATGAGATAGCCAACATATTGCAGCAGGTAGTTTTAGGTGCTGCACAAATCTCCATCCCAGTTTTGAAAATTACAGCAAGATCTAAACCATGTGGGCAGACAAATTAACAACTTTAAGGATGCAGTATCACAGACTACGCCATCATTCCAAAATGTTTCAAAATCCATAGCTTCAAAGGGATTACAGAGCTGCCAGGAACCATTACTTTCACCAAATTCAATTCCTGAAGAGGCAGCATTGGATCAATTTTCTAGAAGCTGCTAAGGAGAAATCAGTCTTCACAGCTTATCAATATTCTAGACCTGAAAGAACACAATCAACACTGATTCCAACTTTAAAGTTCACTCCTAAGGACAACAATGAGGAGATTACTGCAAATACTTGCAAAGATAAATGTGATGCAATGATCCAAAATTTATTTCCACTCTCCATAGAACAAGGCACTCTTGAAAGAGAGTCAGTGGCTAACATTAATATCATTGAACATGAAGGAACATCAATACCACCAAATATCATGTGGAACTATTCTAATACCAGCCATTAAAAAAAGTGGGAATGGCCTGCTCTGACTGAAGAAGAGATGATAAATGCAGCCTCAAACAAAGTAACAGCCCCAGGACTTGATCAAATTGATTGGATCATAATCAAAGCAGCCCTTTCAGCTATACCAGAATTTTTCTTCAAAGTTTACGCATGTTTATTCAGCAGTGGATATCATCCCAGACAATGGAGACAGGCAGTAGGAATAATTATTCCCAAAAGAAACAAAAAGGACTACAGCTCTCCAAAAGCCTAGGAATATCAAATTTTCCAAATTGACTATTTTGTCCGTAACTTTTTGCAACAGAGAGCTATTATCAAACAAACAATTGTTTACGATTCATTACATCTAGCGCTATTGATTAAGATATCTTTCAGCCAATTTGACCCACTGGTCAAGCTGATAATGTCGAAAAAGCCGATTTCTGGGGCCTCCCCCTCTAAGAATCCGTCATCCAGCCCTCCACCATCCAGCTCTCCACCATCAAAATCTCAACAACCAACCCTGAAATCATCAATTTGTAGTGATCTTCCAGCTCCTCCTGCCTTTAACTCATCAATTGATGATGTTTTCATGGACTTCTCAAGTGATACCATTGCTGGCCCATCTCATGATGGGAAAAATTTTCAGGGACCCACTTGGCTGGGGACTCTCGAAAACGAGGCTCTAGTCTTAGCCAGCACTCTGAGCTTCATCGAAAAATCCAATTAGTATCTGCAGGTACTGAAAATTTATCATTTAACTCCCCCCAAGATGCACTTCTAGCAGCAAGGGACAACATCATCCAGGCATACAGCCTCACAAGAAACCAAAATGAGCAGGACAAATTGTTGGATCTCTTTGAAATTTTCAGGGAATTTACAGAAAAGGGGCAACTATCCAAAGCCTCAGCAATCATCACCTCTCAAATAGCCAACTTGGAACAAGCCACTAGAAAAATTGAGAGCAAAGCTAGGGACCTTGAGGCTGTTCCAAGTCCCTCAAAAACCATTGAACCAGTAGTACCAAAAGTCAGAACTCAACAAAAAGCCAGCAACCCCATGAGTTTTGCAAATATATTAGCTTCAACATCAGCAAATTACAATGCTAAGCCTCAAGAATGGACAATTGTTTATGGTAAAAAGAATAACCAGCCCAACCAAGCAAACCAGTGGAGAAAAAGGTGAGAAGGCTAATACTAGTAAGAGGCCCTGAATCACCCATAATATCATCACCCCTCGTAGCAAGAAATGCACTTTATAAGGTATTCAGTGATAGAGGAATCAAAGGGCCAGTGGTCAACTTGGTCAGCTCCACCACAGCAAATAATGTATCAATTACAACTACAGAAGAATACACCGCTGATTTTCTTCTGGAAAAGAGGGATTTATGGGATAAACTCATCCCATTTACATTTGCTCAAGTAGACAAGCCATGGCACAAGGTAGTTATCCATGGCATTACTATCCAAGACTTTGACACTCCAGATGGTATGGAAATGATTAAAGATGAAATTAAGACCTTCAATAAGGGCTTTACACCAATTGGAACACCCTACTGGCTTTCAAGTAGGGAAAATCGAGCCGTCAAAAGAGCTGGATCTGTGGCCATAGCATTTGCCACTGAAGAAGAAGCAAATAAAGCCATTCGAAACAGGCTCTACCTTGCAGGCATAAGTGTAAGGGTAGAAAAATTCTACAATGTAGCACCATCAACTCAATGCAGTAAATCCCAAGGATTTGGACACCTAGATAGTTACTGCAGGAAATCAGCTGTTTGTGGTCTCTGTGGAGACAATCACAGCACTCAGCAACACTACTGTAGTGTCTGCAAGTCAAAAGAAAAGAGCTGCAGCCACTTGGCCCCAAAGTGTGCCAACTGCTCAGGTCAACATCAGTCCAACTCCAAGTCCTGTGAGGTGTTCCTTGCAGTCAAAAATAAGCTTGATCAGGAGGAATTGTAATGTCAGACACAACTGATATGCGAGTCCTTCAAATTAACCTAAATAAAAATCAATTAGCAACTGAAAAGGCTCTACAGCTGGCTGTGGAGCTCAAAATAGACATTATAGCAGTCCAGGAGCCTTGGCTGATACCCAGACATCCACTGAGCCTGGACTATACTTACACCAGATCCGTTCAACACAACGGATTCATACAAATCTTTCCCAAGTTTCCAGCACAGCATCAGCCAAGAACCATGGTCTATGCTTCAAAGAGACTCCAAAATAAAATCAAGCTGGCAAATAATTCACCTCAAGACCCAGATATTCAAATCCTTGAGTTAAAAGATGGATCCAGCCATATAGAACTAATAAATATGTACAGCCAAGATGATCTGGCAGGTCAGAGGGGTAGCACCATCAATGCTCACCTGTACCATCATCAAATAAGCCCCAAAAATATCCTCCTAGGGGACATCAACCTTCATCATCCATTGTGGGAGCCTGAGTCAAATGCGACTGGTCCCTCAGAAGAATTGGTTAAATGGATCCAGGCCAAATGAATGGAACTAATCAATAACTCAGGTGATGGTACATTTCATAGACCACATATGGAAAGGGCTACAGTAATTGATTTGACTATTGCAACCTCAAAAATTGCTAGTAGGGTCAAAGACTGGCAAGTATTGGGTGATGTAGGATCAGATCATTTCGGAATAATGTTCACCATTGAGACACCATCCAATTTAAATGATATATTTAAAGCAAAAGCAAGATTAAATTTCAAATTGGCAGACTGGCCAAATTTTAATCTTATTTTGAAGGAGAATATTAGTAAATGCAAAGCCCTTCAAATTTGCAATGAGGGAGGAATCAATTACCATTCTGAAGGAATTCACTACCTGAGGACTGGCAATCACCTATCCTCTTGCCAACTTGAGCAGGCTGCAGAAGAACTAACAAGGTGTATTTCTGATGCCTCCAGGGCTAGTGTACCTTTGATGAAATTTAATCATATATCAAAGCCATGGTGGAGCCCAGAGCTGAAACTCATGAGGAAAGATATGTCCATCAAACACAAATTCTTCAAAAGCAACAAAGATTGCCTAGCTGTCAAGAGCTCCTATTTGGAGGTCAGTAATAAATATTTCACTGCAATTAAACTTGCCAAGCAAGAGCATTGGAACAAATTTCACGAGAAAAATGACACCAGATCAATATTCAAAGCCATGTCTTATACCAAGGAGAGAAGATCAATGGGTATTCCTTCTATATTGTCAGCTGAAACTACATTGGAGGAATCTTTTGAGGGGAAGTTCAAGGCCTTTAGAGATGCACTCTTCCCCTCTCCTCCCCTTGCTTTTTTTTTTTTTTTTAATCATAGTATATTCAGCTATCTAGCTATGGCACATTATTTACATAATTTAATCCCCCAAAACTCCTTATGATCCTCTACCCCTTATAATCAAATTTGTTATTTCCCAATTTAATGTCCTAGTTTAATTCCCTTTATGTGCCACCATGCACTTGGATGTGTCCAAATATTTGAGTAAGGCATCCTTCCCCCTTTTTGTACGGAACAAGGTTGGGAGTGTTCTTGGTTCTATGCCCTTGAAGCATCTGTTTCTCTGGTCTTTGAATTTGGGACAATGTAACAAAAGGTGCTGCACATTTTGCTTTCCTTTTCCACAAAAATTACATATCTGATCTTGAACCTTCCCTATCATGTGCAGGTAGACCCTTGTGTTGCCTACCCCTAGCCTGGCCTGGAAGAATCCGGATTCTGTCTCCCTACTGTGTCCTTGAAATCCGTCTAGTTTGTAAGAGAATTTGGGATGATTAGTCTGAGCCTGGAGCCTATAGTACTTGCCTAGTCCTTTGGCCTTTCGGCCCTCCTCCTCGAGCCATAGTTCCAAGTCCCAGTCCTTTTGCCATGCCTCTAGCACCCATCTCCTAGCCTGATGCTTGATGAATGAGTGAGTGGTATGGTGGTCCCTTTTTATTACTGCCTGGTTTCGACCTCCTGCAGCTAGCTTATCAGCCAGCTCATTTCCTTCTATGCCAACATGAGCTGGACACCATTGGAGATGAACTGTGCATCCTTGACATATCATTCTGATTTGGTGAGAGAATTGATTGCTATTGTGCTGGATTCGAAGAATGCTTGCCTGGCTATCAGTGAAAATATGTATAATCTTATTAGCAAAATATTTTTTCACATATTTTGCTGCTTTCAAGATACAATAGGTTTTGGCATCTGTGATACCCATAGAGTCACCATGGTTGTATGAAAAGCATTTCATCTCTCTGGTTACAGGTATGTATATCACAAAGCCTATGCTGCTTCCAGCTGTCTTTGAAAGTGATGCATCAGTGTATACTATGACATCATCAATATGAATGGCCTTGATTTGCTTGATATGAGATTGTTTAGTTGTAGCCTTTGAGTGATTAGAGATAGAAGTGTTGATGTAAGTTTGATGCCATGGTGGAACCCATAGGGCATTTAGCTGCTCCAGATTATTCAGAGAAGACAATTGCTCTAGAGTACTCCCAATCCTCATCAACTGGGTCACTTGTTTATTTATATAATTTAGTAGTCCAAGGTCAATCTTACTGCTATTTGCTAGTTCATCTTCTAGTGGACTGAAGAGTTGCACCTGGATAGGGTGATCCCTTTGAAGTCGAAGTATTCTTAGTCCATAGTAAATCACCTGCTTCTCATGTCGTACTTTTGCTGGTAAAATTGAGGCCTCAACCCTCAATGCCTTTATCGAACTACCTCGGAAAGCCCCAGTAATCAATGGCAGTGCCTGATTTTGAAGCCTTTGACATCTGCTGGTTAGTATTCCACTACCCCTCTTGCCATGCCAAAGAGCTGAGCCATAATCAAGTACTGAAGTGACATAGACCAGGTAGAGTTGTTGAAGGGCATTACAGTGAAGTCCTCTTGTGTTTTAGGCTAGGTTCCGGATCCTACTGAGAGCCCCATGAGCTAGCTGCAGTCTCTTTTCCACATGTGTCTTGAAATTGAGCTTCCTATCAAACCAAATACCTAACCATCTGACAACCTCTTTGGCTCTATTGTGGCCAGGCCTTCCAAGGCGAGAGATGTATTAGGCCTTTGATATTGACGTCCAAAATGTATCAGCTCTGATTTTTCCATCTCAAAATTCACTGACAACTTTCTTGGACCTTCCATTAGTTCCTCAGTAATTCCCTTCAGGGTCCTTATATTTTTAATGATTGAAGTTGATGACACTGAAATGGCAATGTCATCCATGTAGGACATCTGAAGGAAGTACTTCCTGTGGACAGCTGGGAGTAGAAATCTGATGGTAAGAAGGAAGAGCATTGGTGATATTGGGCTACCTTGGGGAGTCCTAGTCACTGGAAATACCTTGCTAAGTTGACGATTGAAGAGAAGCTGCATTGTTCTTCCAACTAGAAATGATCTGACCTAGGATATAAGACCTACAGGGAGCTGTAAGAACCGCATGGTTTGGATTAAAGCAGCAGGTTGCAGCCTATCAAATGCTCCAAGAATGCTCAAGAAGATTGTTGAGACAAGGCGTTTGCTGGCCAGATTCTCCCGCACAAATTCCTGTAGCAACAGAGCAGCATCAATGGCTGACCTCTGCTTGCGACCTCCCAGTTGGCTAGGGTCTAGTATATCTGTTGTGTTAGCAATATATGACAATCTGTTGGCATATATTCTTTCCAGTAATTTGGACAGGCAGGGCAAGAGGGAAATAGGTCTGTAATCCTTAGGTGCACTGTAGTCCTTTTTATTCCCCTTGGGGATGATGATACCCACTGCCTGTTTCAATTGCTGAGGATGTCGTGTCACAGGCTCATACCTGGTTATCATTAGGCTGCTGCCTAACAAATAAGGCTTGAACTCTTCCAACCATATTAAACATCATACATGTCATGAACCCCTCCACAACTCATTAGACCCAAGTATAGGCCTTGGCCCAGTTCATGCAAATCTATTCTTAAATGAAAAATTTAGATTGCAGACAGGACAACTCAACCACCAGTTGTGAGTCATCTAAGCCACATGCATCATAACTATTTTAATAACTAAAATTGCTAACATTAAAATGAAGCTAAATTAAAATAGACGGAGATGCTGGTGTTTGTCGGAGGACAGGTCATGATCTATTTTGAGAATGGTATGAAATGAGGGAACGAGATCATAGTCTTGTAAATAAATAGGCGGCTTTCAGTCATGTCTCTTCTCGTTACTTTAAGATTTTCATTTGTATCTAGCTCTGAGTTCAGTTTGAATAAAACGCCACTTTAAGACCGTCACATGTCGCCCGCTTTCAAATAAGCATTTGTAGGCCTTGAAGAAGAAGTCAAGTATAGTTGTCATATCTGACTTAATAATGGTCCAATCCAGACAATCATGAACTGGGGCAGTCATTTTTTTTGGTGCAGCATTTATCATCTCATTAATAGTGAGTTCAGGCCAGTCCCATTGTCTTTCTATTTCATTCCTTTTTGTTAAATTGACAGAGGTTGAGGGAATGAATTCCTCTGCCTCAGCTGATAAGGTTGACATTGGATGACTTGGGGATAGAGTCTGGGCTAAAGCCTCACTTTTGGCTTCAAATGTTGTTGCTTTAGCTGGCTGAGATTGTTGCTTTGGTTTATAGACCAGGGTTAGGATTATTCTTGATTGATAATTTTCAGGCCTGGAGTAATTGTAGGCAGTGAATATCATTTTGTCCTTGGCTGATGCTAAAAAGTTCATCCAGTGTTGGTGCTTGGTGTGCTGGATATATTGAAAATTATTAATTTGGAGGACTTCTATCGCAGTATGACTTTATAGAAGACGATGGAATTAGCACAGTGGATTGAGGTCAGATAGAATCAGATATTCGAGTTAACTAGAAGTATACTAAGATCGAGACAGCCAGACTCCTAAGTACAAATTTTCCTCCACGCGGCTCATCTGCATGAATAGCGTAATTGACGCAACTCATGTGTTTGACTCTGCCTGACTCGGATCGCCCCTGTAGCAGCTAGACACACCTTGTCATTTAACAAAAATATTTATTCCTTGCAGCTCTAGCCTTGTCCATTAGGTCAGTACAACGGTCCTTCTTCTCTTGGCGTCGAGCTTATGGAATGAATGTCGAAGTAAAGCAAGGACCTTGGTCCACCATGGCTTTGATCTTGGTGTGACTTTGAATAGTGGAATTGACTCTTGAGCAGCAGCTTGTACAACCTCTTGTGTTATTGAAGCAATGAGATCAACATCTTGCCTGTCTATGGCCATTTCTAGTGTTTGCTGCATCAATTCCTGCTGGAGTACAACATGAGACTTAAATTATTCCCAGTCGTCCATTTTAACATTGAACCTGATAGGAAGTGGGTTAGTATTTCTGTTAGTATTCAGTGCTTCATCCAGGCTAGAGTCAATTAAACAAGTGTCAAAGAGTATTACTTCATGATCTGATCCAGTAGATTCTCCATATTTCCAGTTGCCCCACCCGAGGTGTTTGAATCCTATGGCAAAGGTAAGGTCAATGATGGAGGTGCTTTTTGAATTAGATCTGTGAAATGTCCCTCAATACTGTTCAATGATTAATGGCGAGTTGAGGAGCTGGGCATTGGCATTATCCAAGTACTGGGCCAGTCTATTGGCAAGAGGTGTGTTATTCTGGACAAGTGGATTCCAACATGAATGATGCAAGTTGAAATCTCCGAGAAATAGCATGGGCTTGTTCAGTTTTAATTGTAGGTCCAAGAAGTGTTCCACTGTGAGCTTGGTTGAATAAGGGGAGGTTGGCTTCTCATTGTAGATGTAAACCACATAGAATGATTCACTGGATAGTTCTACCTCTAGAATTTGAAGGTCAGGGTCTGTCACCAAGTCATATCTAGGGGATACTTGAAGCTGGCTAGATTTCTTGACATAGGTAAGGACCCTGGGCCGCAGATTAGTGTTGAGAGCTGCTGGTATGAGGTTAAAAGCTGAGTGTTTTATAGGTTGAAAAGAGAGTGTTGGTTGGTGATGGAACATGTATGGTTCCTGCACAAAAATAAAGTCTGATTCCTCCTTGAGGGCTACCTCAAAGAGTGACTGCTGGATCTCTCGACCCCTTGCAGTATTATGTTGACTGAATTTTAGTGTATCTAGCATGTTAAAGCTTTATAAAAGTCACAGTCTAATTGTTGGAAGGCCAGGTGGGTGTTGGACTTGCAGTTTGCACACTGCACTGCATGGTGGATGCAACTTTGGGTTGCACTACAAGTATTACACTTGTGGCTGTTGGTGTAGTGTGGGCCAAGACAGATGGCACACATTGGAGATTTCTTGCACCACATGGAGTGGTGGCCAAATGTCAGGCATTTCCTGCACTGTGTCTTCTGAGTTGATTGTTGGTAGCTAACCTCCTTCAACAGTTGTCTTCCAATTAGCACCCCGGTCTTGATAAGCCTTGTTTTCTGCTCCTCAGTCTGGACACAGAATGCCACTGATGCCCTCATTAACTTTGTAGGTGACTTTGTTAGCCATCTTGCCTGGCCTTGTGTATTGATCCCATCATTTTAGGTCTCAATCTTCTCATTTAATTGATGAATGGGAATACAGGTTGCAACCCCATGTACCACCATTTTCGGCCAGTTGGTAACTTTCTGGGCCTTCTGAATTGGCCATCCTACAAAGACCACTTCCCATTTTTCTTGAACCAAAATGAGCCCTGTTGGAGAGGCATCCATACAACTGAGTACCAGGTTCCCACTTGGTGATGTGTGGACTCTTGAAATAGCCCTTTTCCCTAGGATCTTGTTGATCCTTTCCCTGATAGTAAAAGCCTGGTAATTTGGCAGACTGCAGCCTGACTTGTTCACCAGGGTGATGACATTCTCAGTGTCTATGATTTTTGCAGTTGTGGCTGGAGCTGCATTGGTGGTTGAAGTAGTAGCTGCTGGAATGATAGGCCTAGTATTTGTAACTTGGCCTGTGCTGCTAATGATTGGTGCAGCAGCTTTTCGACTGAGCACCTTCATGGCTGGCCGAGCTGGAGTAACAGTGGCTGGCTTGTTATTTGGGATTCCCTCCCAGACCTTCTGTGCATATGAAGGTGCTGCTGGTACCACAGGTTGAATCTGTGGTGTTGGTGTAAGACTTGGTGCTGGGTTAATTGGTTCAGGAGATGAGACCTGGACTGGTGGTCTAGTGGTTATCACTTTCCCCTTCTCAGTAAAGCTTCCAAAAATCTCAATGAGGTCCAAGACTGCCACATGCTTTTCTTTATCACCTGTAAGACTTCATGCCTTAACAAGCAAGTCACGTGCCTCGAAAATTGCTGTTTCAAAGGTGTGTTTGATGCTGTGTGGTGCAGCAATTTTGACCATTTTTGATGGCTGAGAGTTGGTGTGGTTGGTAGCTGATATACCTCGTTTCCGAGGTTGATCAGCAAATGAAGTTTAGATAAATTATTTTTTGTACCCAGATCAGTTGAGGTGATTGGGTCACTGCTAAAAATGTCAACCTTGGATGTCAAATTGACAGGTTGAACAGAAGTAAGGAGCCTTGAAGGCTTTGGTGATAGACCGGTATTCCAGATTGATTAAGATAGTCTAGGAACATCTGTCATGTCCAAATCTGGTGATAATGGCAGGCTTGGTAGGCTCCCTGGTGATGAGGGAGACTTTTTAGCCATATTATTGTTGTTTATGGCTGACATAAGCAGGCGGAAAACGAACACAGAAAATAATCTAAACATTAAATTAATTTGATTTCTTATCAAATTTAATTGAAAAATATCACCTGACTTATGTATCAGGTCAAGTGATAACGCGTCAGAATACGTCGCGCGTCACGAATCGAGCCTTGGCAAGGCTGGTGTGAAATAATATTCCTCCAGAGGGTCGAAAATCGCGTTTTGGTCAGAAGATAATGTAATTGGTGGATGCAGATGTTGAAAAGAATATTGATTGATAGCAAAAGACTATGCAAAACCGAATATCGATTTTATATAACTGTAGCTAATTGTTGGCAGAAGTTATGGATGAGATGGTGTAGTGATGTGGTCCACAGGGTTGAAAATCGGGTTTTTGATCAAAAAAGGTCGCAATATTGGGTCTTAGGTGCCGAAAATTAGATCAATGAAATGCTGTCAACAATGCAAAGCCGAATATTTAGTTTATATTGGTGTAGCTAACAGAGGGTGAAGTTGTGGACGAAAAGGCGATTTCCGAAAGTTTGTTGTCTTACAAGATTTTATTGAAGAAAATAGAGTGAAACACAGAGTTGTATCAACAGTCTTCCTGGACAAACTAGGAGCATTTGATCGACTCAAGTCAGAAGCTCTTCTAAAAGTAATGGGACAACTCCAGCTTCCAGACAAATTTATCTCATGGGTAAAATCTTTCTTATCTGAAAGGACTATTCAACTCAAATTCAATGGTCAAATTAGCAGGGTGTTTCCAGTAACTGGCACACCTCAAGGAAGCCCCGTATCACCCTTACTTTTCCTTCTCTCAATCAGGTTCCTCTTCCCTCTAGAAGAAAAGACAACTCACCTCCAACTGTCCTACATTGATGATATTATTAAACTGAGAAGATTATATTCAAAAATAAAGTAGATGAATTATATCTAAGAAGTAGATTGAGTATTGAACAAAGGTTGTAGACTGAGTTGGTTGATCATGAACATGATATGTAGTATTGATGATGATGATGATGATGATTTTGATGAAGGAAGATGGAGTGAAATCAGTCAGATTATATACATCTTTGGAGAGTGATATATGCAATGATTAATGTGAAGAGAAAGTGAAGTGACTAAGGAAATCCAGATGTGGGATTCCCAAACTATCCCACTGCAGATCATCAGCCCCACTAAGATCTGCAACAGCTTTGATATTTCAGGCCCTGGTCAAGACTGCAATCAAAGCTAATGCATGCAGACCATTGACACATCCTTTGTAGGCTCTAGTCATGCAGATCCTTGATACATACCATGTACATACAATCCAGGACACACCCTGCTGATATTCCAGAGTCATTTATAGTTATACAAAGTTATGAATTTGGTTAGGTGGATAGTTTATACAGACATAATGAATGTCACTTTATGATTAAAGTCAGTATTTCAACAGATATATCCATCTCTGTCTCATCAACATCAGTTAACAAAAATATTCAAGAGCTACAACTAATACTACAGAGATTAATGACCAGGGCAAAGGAATTGTCAGTTACATTTGAGATGGACAAGACTGAGCTCATCCACTTTTCTCGACACAGGAAACCACTACTAACCCCTCTTATACTCGATGACCAGTTTGCCTTGCAACCAAAAGAGGTGGTAAGATGGCTGGGCATCTGGTTTGATAGGAAGCTTAATTTCAAAACACATGTGGAGAAAAGATTACAGCTGGCAAATGGAGCTCTTAGGAGGGTGAAACAGCTTGCTTCATCAACCAAAGGTCTTCCATTCCTAGCTCTAAGGCAACTTTACCTCAGCTGTGTCACTACAGTCCTAGATTATGGTGCAATACTATGGTATGGGAAGCATGGCACAGAAGCATTGAGTTCTAGATGTCAAAAGCTACAGAACCAGGCCCTGATCATGATGACTGGAGCCTATCAAAACAGTCCAATAAAGGCCCTCGAGGTTGAGGCAGGCATCCTACCAACAAAGGTCCGGCAACTAAAACAGACCTATAATTTTGCACTCAGACTCTTGAGGCTTCA
The DNA here is from genome assembly GCA_900239735.1 of Blumeria hordei DH14. Taxonomy (NCBI): domain Eukaryota; kingdom Fungi; phylum Ascomycota; class Leotiomycetes; order Helotiales; family Erysiphaceae; genus Blumeria; species Blumeria hordei. Next base: position 8,081,361 of record OENG01000008.1, on the reverse strand, counting down.
CCATCACACCCAGTCCAGAAAAAGCTGATCAACCCTTTGGTGGACAAGCTATCAATATCAACTGATCTAGACCTTGGAATCTTCAAGTATATGGACTACTCTCCATCTCAACTAATAAGAATAGGAAGTTTACTCAAGCCCTTTACAAAATTCAACAATTTAGAACAGATAGATGCTACCTGGATTTCACCATGGCATCAGAAAAGTATTCCTATTGGCATCTCATTACTTTCAAAAGTAAAAGCCAAGGAGGAACATGAAAGAATCTTCAGCAAAATTTCACCAGACACAACTATAGTTTACACAGATGGATCACTTATCAAGGGAAAGGGGAGCAGCATTGGCTTCAAAGTATATTTGCCATTCAGTAGGGGGATGAAATGTTTTTCATTCAACCTTGGGGAGACAATTGGAATTACAGATGCAGAGACCTTTTGCATTCTCAAAGCCATCAGATACCTGAAAAAGACCATTCCACAAGGAACATACCACATCTTCACTGACAGTCAAGAAAGTTTGATGAGGATCCAGAAGAAGGAGAACCAATTTTCTTACCAGATTAGACAAGAAGCATATACTTGCTCATTAATCCTCTCTTGGTGTCCGGGGCATGTTGGTCTAGTGGGCAATGAGCTTGCTGATAGTGCAGCAAGGGGAGCAATCAAAAAGAAGGCGGTTAAAAGGGATGTTTTTACCACTCATTCTTTTCTAAAGCAGAAAGCTAGGGAGATAATTATAGAAGCTTGGTACCATGACTGGACTTCAGAACTCTCTCGAGAGGAAGAAGGAAGAAAAAGCAGGGGACTTGGCAAATATTACAGAATCCAAGCCCAAATGATGAGGCCAGACTTCTCCACTCAAGCCATCAATTTTCAAGGACATAACAGATTAACAGAGTCATCTTATTTCCAGGCCAGGACAGGCATTGGGAATGTGAAAGCATACCTACACCAAATAGGAAGAGCCAAAGATAATAGGTGCAATTTCTGTGGAAATGGAAAGCAGACTATGCAACATATTATACTTCAGTGCAACAAATTTAATGAGGAAAGAAATAAACAATTGAAACATATTGTGCCACTTACACTACAGATTCTTTTTCGGACAAAATAAGGCAAAGAAGCCTTACTAGAATTTTTAAAGACTTCCAGGCGCATCGGTGCACACAAGGGAGATTAATTAGATTGGAAATAAATAGAAATGAATAAAGGGGTACAATGCCAGGAAATATCAAGAGGTATTAGGAGTAATTGTTTGTATATTAGAAATAAATTGTCATAGCTATATAGCTGAATACAATATGATACAAAAAAAAAAAAGATGTGTAGCTTTAACTACAAATTATAAATCTCACTCCACCAGACTATATCTGGTTCTCTTCTTCATCCTCCCTAATATACCACCCTGTTACAGTTATGGGTTAGGATGTATCACCATGATGCTAACCTTTGACTGTTAGGAGAGCTGTATTGGGAATAAAGTGTGGAAAGATGTTGATTGATCTATATTACAACACGGGGAGTTCCGACCCCTATTCATACTATAGCACGGCATGAATTACAGAATTAAACCCATCAAACACTTCATCATGCAGTGCTAGCATAACACACCTAATGTAAGGTGTGTCATGCAAGGTGAACATGCCAATAATACAACACTCCCCCTGTCGGTAACGGCTCATAGTTCTACTGAATCATGACTGGTGACTTTACCTTTGTTGAACAGTCTGCTAGCTGTTTAGAAGTATCAACGTAAACTGCCTGAATTAGACCCTTTTGATATCGCTCACGGCAGAAGAAATTTCTAAGAGAGATGTGCTTTGACCGTCTATGATTATCGTGATTTTTGATAAGGGAGATTGCGGATTGGTTGTCGATGTAAAGTTTGGTGTAATCTGTTCCTAAAATGCGGTTGCCTACATTTAGTTCCTGGAGTAATGACTTTGTCCATTGGAGCTGGCGGCATGTCTTGGTGGCGGCCAGATATTCCGCTTCTGTGGTAGAGAGAACAACTTCTCTTTGGAGATGAGAGCGCCAACTTACTGGCCCAGATGCCAGTAATATCAGCGATCCGGAGGTTGATATACTTGTAGACAGATCTGCCGCAAAGTCTGCATCTGTGTAAGCTATTATGGTAGTTTTTTCTACAGTTCTGTTGAATATGATTCCTCGGTCTGGCTCCTTTGCTATGTATCTCAGTACACGGAATGCTGCCTGGATGTGCTCGTTGGAAGGATTAATTAGGAAACGCGCTAGATGATTCACTGCAAATGCGATATCGGGCCGTGTGTTATTCGCGAGAAACTGCAGACCTCCAATAATCGAATTGTATTCAGTTACTTGCTCTGGCTTGCATTCCTGTTCGTTTGGGAGCATGAGACGCTCCATGGGAGATGTTGCAGGCTTGCAGTCATTTAACCCATGCCTGGCAATTAGTGTACGCGCATATTGGCCCTGGGACAATTTGAGAGTTGCCCTCTCTGGGTAACTGATATGAATGCCCAGAAAAAGATATTTGTTCACTGTTTTAAGTTTGTACTTTTTGTGCAGGGCTTTGTCAATGGTGCTAGAGATGTTCGCATTCCCAGAGTCAAGAGTTCGATAATTCAAGGGTTCGACAGTTCAAAAGTTCGACATTAGATAATATTCATTAATTCTAAAGAGTTCCTAAAAATACAAGACCATAATCTACCAAACTAGAGTTATCCCAAATACCCATTATATACTCCTCTCTATTGTTCTCGCAATTTCCAGTATACTCTGATGCAGAATAGAATGGAGTAGTATAGAAAAGCACGGACAAGTACAGATCGGAACAGAACAAAGTGGAATAGAACAGAAAATAATAGAACAGATTAAGATAGAATAGAACAGAATAGCACACATATCATCTTACATAATTCCAATTGATTTAGAATAGTCCCCTGGTCCATGACAGGCTTGCATTAAATTTTCTATCTTGCCTAAGTCTGGCCCCATGACCTGGAAATCGTCCACATGCATTACCACAAACAGATCTTTGTGGAAGTTGGTGTATAGACATACATCTGAGGTAGTGGGGCGTAGACCATGTTCTGCAAGTGTGGCCTTTGCATCGTCGTACCATAAGGCAGCAGCTTGTTTTAGGCCATAAAGCCCTTTTTGGAGGTGTATTATGCAACCGTCCTTCTCAAAACCTTGCGGCATTTCCATGTAGAGGTTAATATCGAGATCGGGGTTGAGAAAAGCCGTCGGAACATCTCCCTGTCTTCGGTGCCATCTAAGTTGGTGAGCGAGCACAAGCATTATTGTGCCTGTTTCTGGGGGTGGGGTTGGTGCAAATGTCTCATGGTAATCTATACCCTGTCGCTGAGTGAAACCCTTTGCGGTGCATCGCGCTTTCCATCTTTCTATGCTGCCATCTGCTCGAAACTTTTTCTTGAAGACCCATTCGCATTTCATAGGTTTACGTCCTCCAGGGAGTTGGTTGCGACTGATTATTCTGATGGCGCCTTTTTCCTTTAGGGACTGGAATTCTTCATTTTCTGCTATCTTCCATTGAGCAGCTTCTTCGCATGTCATTGCCTCTTCCCACGTTTTTGGGTCAGAGGAGACTTGTGCTGTACTTCCGTGGTGAAGACGTTTATAGTCGTGCCTTCTAACTTCCCTACCTCGTTTAGTTATCATGGTGTCTTTGTTGGAGGGTTCTTCTGATTCTGACGCGTATTTGTTCTCTCGCAAGTGCGCCCGTTTATGTCCAGCAACAGAGCAAACTGGGTCCCAACCAGTCATAACTTGGTCATATCGTTGGACATTGCTTTCTTCGCCTGAGCTTGACACCTCCTGATTTTGCGGCTGCAAGTTCAATTCTTGTGAGTGGCCGTAGAGGGAATTTGGCTCAGACAAAATGTCTATGTTTGGATTGGAGTGGTGTGATTCAGTAGGTGAATTTTGCACACTGCTTTGGGGACTTACATGATGAGAAGCTTGCTCCTCAGGTGGTAGGAGTGATGTTGCTTCATTTTCCAGTCTTGGTACGGGGAGATTGTTGCTCTCTTTATCTGTTCTGGGGCTGTTCACAGTGTATTGTGCAGTCTGATCCAGATTTGACGCAGGTGATATTTGTTCCCGCTCAAACGATTGTTGAGTTTGACATTCTGAGGCTAGGTCTGGATCGTGATGCTGGCTGTGGGTCATTGATTCAATAAATATGGGATCGTTGCTAGCCCAACAGCTGGTGGCATCTTGTTGAATTGTTGCAGGTAGTTCATCACCAAACATTACATCTTCATTGAAAGTCGCATGAGGGGTGACGCTTTCAACCCATTTCCATCCTTGCACGGGAGCTTGTTGAGGGTGGTAAATGATGAAGTTTTTACTTGTATTCTTTTGAAAACCAATGAACCATCCTTTTGATGCCCTGGGTTCGAATTTACCTGGTTTGGGGTTTATTAGTTTGTATGCTCTGCATCCAAATCTTGGAAGGTTTGTGAGATCCACGTGATTGTGGTGCAGTTGGCTTAATCCTTGCAAGAAGTCAAGAAGTGGGATTTTCTTAGTGTGAAGACAGTATAATCTGTTAACTATGAAGCATGCATGTGAAATGGCCCATGGCCAGTATATTGTAGGCATGCGTGCATTGATTAGCATTGAACATGCCAATTCCAGGACTACCTTATTAGAAGATTCGGACACCCCATTTTGTTCTGGGGTATCTGGTGAGGATACGTCCGTGCGTATGCCTTGTTGTTCACAGTGGGACTTCATACGGAGGAATTCAGTTCCACCATCTCTAAAAATCACGCGGACTCTTTTGCCATACTGGAGATTTTGGAATTCAATCCACTGAATCAGTGATGTTGCGATCGTGTCTTTGGACTGAGTAGTAAGTACCCATTGCATCCGTGTTTTTGAATCTGTGATGATTACAGCATATTGATGACCGTTTATCCCAGAAATTAATTTTCCCACAGTGTCTATAAAAATTTCATCTAGAGGTGCATATGGTGTGGGTCTTGAATCCCTGGAGACAAACCTCTGAGCTTTACTTAGATGACACGTTTCGCAGGTAGTTAGTTGACTGAGGTCTATTCCTTCTAGTCCTTTCACAATTTGTGCAGTTTTCTTTATTATGCTTTGGCCGGTGTGGCCGAGTCTTTCGTGCCAGCGCTGCGCACTTGTGGTGGTGGGAACCCTTGCTACTCCGGGCGCTACGACACAACTGGAAGTGTGAGGGGACCGACCTTGTGCTAAAGAATGGATGTAATAAACGTCATTTTTTCGAATCAATCTGGCAACTGGAACATCTGGTCTTGATGCGTCTTGGAGGACTAGAAGAGATTTATCATGGTCAGCGACTATATTGCATAGTCTTTGTAACCTGCCAGCAGACACTATATTGCACGAGGAATTTGGAGAAAACAAGGCTTCTTGAAGGGTCAGTTGGAGGTTCCCGATTTTTAAATTTGCAGTTCCTTGACTGTTTAAGCACGTGTTGCCAACAGCTTGGTCGAAGCGAAAGGGTTTTGCTCGGTTTTGAAGGTCATTGAAAGATTGTTCATGAGAGACAAAGTGGTGCAAAGCACCAGTATCATAGATGGTAGGGCATTCATTGATACGAGATGATGCTGTGATAACTCTATCCATGTCTGTGTCTCAATCATTATCAGAATCAAGTCCTGCTGCGGTTTTGCCTTTGAACTTGCTGCCACGACTACGGTTGCCCTTCATGGGTGCCAATTCTGGATGTAATTTGTGACAGTATTTGTTCTTGTGTCTGTGCCGACATTTGGTGCAGTAGGCGTTTGGATCTAACTCCTCACAGGTGGGCACCGTTGCAACAAAAGCCGTATTTGGCGGATGCGTGCGGTTGCCTGCTACGGATCGGAGTGATGACATGAGAGATTGTAGGCTGGCATATTGATTGTTAGACTCGTATGCCCTCGTGTCACGCCATGTGCTCAGCCATTCCACCCTTTTTGTGCCCATAACGAAGGCAGCAGAGGCTCGCCCGCATCCAATGCAATACTCATTTGGCGATGTCTGGGTTAACATTGCATCAGCAGCATTGTTGACACCTTGGTATGCTGCAAGAAAGCGGTCAATGTAATTATCCGCGGTGGAGACAAACCTGATAGCCATGAATTTCTCCAAAGCAATTGCGTATGGAGCTGTAGCTGTTTCTTGTCGGCTATCTGCCACAGTATCGTACAACTGTTTAGCTGTCATGTTGTCGTAGTTGGGGGGGCACATGGTGGGTGACAGCCGCTGAGTAATGATGTTTTTTGCCTCGATTTCACCGAGTACCCATCGTTCAAGGTCGACGAGGTTTGCAGATGCTAGCTCAGCAATATCAGGGTTGCCTGGATCAGATATTTCTGGGTCAATAGGCATCTTCACTGGGCGTATACCATTCATCGAATGGAAAATATGGCCGAGGACATTTTTGCGACCGAGTTTTGCCTGGATGGACATCCTCCAGGTTGTGAAGGATACCCCTAGGCCGAGTATTACCTTGTCAGAGTCGTGCATGGTTTCTGGATACTGGTGCGTTAGCAAGAGGTTTCTTATAGCTAACGTAAGTGCGCCCGGGCTCATAACCTGTTACAGTTATAGGTTAGGATGTATCACCATGATGCTAACCTTTGACTGTTAGGAGAGCTTTATTGGGAATAAAGTGTGGAAAGATGTTGATTGATCTATATTACAACACGGGGAGTTCCGACCCCTATTCATACTATAGCACGGCATGAATTACAGAATTAAACCCATCAAACACTTCATCATGCAGTGCTAGCATAACACACCTAATGTAAGGTGTGTCATGCAAGGTGAACATGCCAATAATACAACACTCCCCCTTGTACATATTCTTGTGTCATTCATGAATTCCAAGGTTGCTGTCATTCAAATTTTGCTATGAAGTAGGTCCTGTATACTCATCTGCTTCCATCCTGTCATTTCCTTCATCCTTTTTCGGTTTTGTTTGTATCTCCTACACTCAAGCAGTAGATGTTTTGGTGTTTGTTTGGAACCACAGCTGCAACTATTAGCTGTTGATTGTCCAATTCTCTCCATATATGACTTGAAAAAAGCCATGCCCAAATTTTAGCTGGTTAAAGGCTGAGCAGATCTCCTTTCTTGTGCCTCTGGGTACCCAGGGCTTTCTTCTTATTTGCCAAGGAAATACTCCTGTGTAAGTTGAGGATTCTTCTTGTTCCTGTCTTTTTAAATCATAGTTATCTATCAATTTCTTCCATTCTTGGTATTTGATCTCCTCCAATTCTTGGTTGATATAGGCAAGACTAAAAGGATAGCTTTCATCTGGCTCCATGAAAGATGCCTCTTTGGCCAACTTGTCTGCTTCTTCATTCCATTTAATACCTTGATGGGCTGGTAGCCATCTACATCTGACATTTGTTCCTCTTGCTACTAGCTTTTTTGCTGCTTTTATGGCTCGAGAAACCCTAAACTGACCAGCCTTGTTACTCAACTGCATGAGTCTCAATAGTGCACCTTGATTGTCACAGAAGACTGTGATGAGCTCCTTATTCCATATCTGTCTCTATGCATGTTCAATGGCCCTCACAATCCCTTCTAATTCACCATCATATATAGAATTATTGTTTTTTGAAATAGTATAGTATTCTGTTGTTCTTTTCAAGTCAACTTGGTCACTAGCTATCAGGAAAATTCCTATACCTGCAGCATCTGGCGAGGTAGATGCATCAGTATAGTAAACTACTTGATTAGTTCCTTGGACCTGATTCAAGAATTTACTGTGTAATATTTTTGCTTCATTTATGTCTGTCTCCTCTATCTTAATATCATATGGTAGGTGAGCATTCCAGGGAGAATTGATGTTGTGTAGAACAGGTTCAATTTCCACCTGTTCCCTGTTATATTGCACCGATTTTCTAATTCTAATAGCCTGGTTTTCTCCTTTGCAAAAATGATCACTTGTATTCCAGTCTTCAGAAACCTCTTTCATAATCCTGGCTATGGGATGATTTGATATTAATGTTAGTGTTCTCACTGCATATTTTCTTCTGCTGTGATTTAATCTGATTTCGGGTGGGCATAGGCATGCTTCTACCTCCATTGCTCTGACTGAAGTGGTTTTAAAACACCCTAGTATTTTCCTCCGTGCTATATTTTGGAGTCCTTGCAACTGGTCACTGAATGAATGTTGTGCCCTCCACCAAACTGAGCTAGCATAGTCTGCTATAGTAGTAATGCCCAGGTATGACTTGGTGTCTGACCCAGATTTTCAAATCCTTGAAGTTGATCTTCCAGGGGAGGCCCTTTATATTATTCACATGTTCAATGAGAAACCTCTCACTGCTGCATTTTCTGATTATTCTGTCAAGCGATTTCTTAATCTTCAACTAAAGCTTGATAAACCATTTTTACTACTTGGAGATTTTAACCTACACCATCAACTGTGGAATCTAGGGCTCCTTAATTAATCCCCTATCCAGATCAATAGAATTGGAAGATTACTGCTACATTTTGCCAGTAAAGCCAAATTGGAAGAGGTTAATGACAAATGGACTCCTCCCTGGCTTCAATCTAATTTACACATATATATTTCTAATTTAACTAAGGCAGAAGCACAAATTGGGCACTTACAATTTCGCACTTCAATCCCATTGAGCTCAACAATTATATACACAGATGGATAATTTGAGAAGACAAAAGGGAGTGGCATTGGATTTGTCATCTACTTACCTTACACCAGACAAATGAATGGTTATTCTTCAGTTCCCACAGGCACCAAACTTTCCGAAATCGCCATTTTATCCACAACTTCTGCCCACCATTAGATACGACTCAATAAATTCAATATTCGGTTTCGCATTGTCTCCAGCTCTCGATTGATAAATTTTTCAACATTGGCATCCACCAATTAAGACATTTTTCGATCCCAACCCCGGTTTTCGACCCTCTGGACTACATCACAACGCTATTTCATCCACAACTTCCGCACTCCATCAGATACGGCTCTATAAATTCAATATTCGTTTTCGTATCGTCTGTAACTTTCGACTGATACCTTTTTCGACATCTGCATCCATTTATTGCAACATTTTTCGACCAAAACGCGATTTTCGACCCTCTGGAGGAAAATATTTTCACCCCAGCCTTGCCAAGGCTCGACGCGTCACGCGACGCGTTCTGGAAGCGTGATCAAGGAACCAAATATTAGATCAATTGACATCTTATTTTATTTTTTATTTTATAAATATTAAATTTTTCTATTAATAGAAAAAAAAAGCAATTATTTATAAAAATCAATTATTTCAAAAAAGCAAATATAAAAAAGCCATTGTAAAAAAATAAAGAAATAAAAAAAATGAAGAATATTTTTTTTATATTTGTTTTATAACACAATTCATAATAAATTAAAAATAAATCAGGAATAGTTTGTATTATATTAGTATTATATTAAAATCCAGATTTTACTAGCCTGAACTTTTTAATTATCATTTCTGGATCCATCTCACAGCAAAAGTTTACAGCAAAAATGGCTGGAAAATGTTTATCCTCACCGGCCTCCCAAAAGGGCTTACCATCTTCCCCACCAACCCAGAGTTCCTTAAACCTTGGAAATGTTGCTCGACTTTCAGACTCTATGTGGAGTTCAAAAGCAAATAAGAACAAAAAAGTGCCACCATCACTCCCAACAACCTTTTGTCTTTCCAATTTGAATGGCCCATTCAGCAGTGATCCAATTACTGCCCAAGATCTTCAGCCAAATTCTACATCAATTAAATTGCCACCAATGAAATCAAAAAAAAGAAAATTGTCCGAAATAATTCCCTCAGCTATCCAGTCAAGGAAAATTATTAAAGTTGCAGAACCAATACAAATAAGGCAATATACCTACCTTTCTGCCATCCAAAAAGCAAGGGACTTATAAGTTAAAGCTTACAGATTGACTGAAGACAAAGGAAAGCAAGATGCAGTGCTTGATCTTGTTGAGGTCTTCCGAAATTTTACTGAAGAGGGAAGAATTGTATTACCAAAGAACCCTGAGCCAATTACAAAACCAAGTGAGCCATTAAGTGGTAAAATTACAGTTCAACCACCAACTCCTTCTGCTCCCTCATATGCTCAAATATTGAGAATTGGGGCACCAGCAACACCTCTAATGGTTGTTGTTCAAAGGCCATCTAATGGAATGAGAGCATTAGGCAAGGTGACCAATCAGGCAATAACAGTGCAGACAACAGCATTATCAATAGCATCATCAGGGCCAACAGCAACAGAAGCTTTCCCAACAACAAATTTCCATAATGAGAATGTGATCACCTTGGTGACAAAATCTGGTGGAGCTCTTCCTGCCTACCAGCCTTTCACTATTAGAGACAGTATCAATAAGGTTTTAGGGAAGAGAGCTATTTCAAGAGTTCACACTTCAGTAAAGGGGAATGTTGTTCTGACCTGTATGGATTCTACTCCATCAGAGCTACTACTGGACCAAGAAAAATGGGAGCCTGTATTTGCAGGATGGCCCATCAACAAGTTCCAGAAGGTCAGCCACTGGCCAAAACTTGTGGTACATGGAGTACTAACTACCTTTCCAATTGAGTTAATGAATGAAGAGATTGAGGGGTTCAACAAAGGCATCACAACCCAAGGTCAGCCAAGATGGCTCAATAAGTACTACAAGCAGTCCAACAGAGCCTCAATCACCTTCTCAGTCACTACAGAGGAGGAAAAAGATTATCTTCAAAGCTCAGGTGTATTGATTGGTGGTCTCTTCATGAAAGTTGTTCCCTTCCAACAGTCTACTCAGAAGAACCAATGCAGAAGGTATTTATCCTATGGACACCACCAATCAACTTGCAGGAAATTACCAGTCTGTGCCATCTGCTTAGGTGGTCATATGACATCAGATCACAGCTGTACTAAGTGCCATTCAAAACAGAGTTGTGAACACCATGCCATGCAATGTGCAAATTGCAAATTGCAAATCAAATACCCACTTGGCTTTTCAAAGACAAGACTGCAACTTCTTCAAAGCATTGGCATGCTGAGTCACATCAAATTTAGTCAGCACAATACTGCAAGGGGTCGCGAGATCTTGCAGTCCCTCTTTGATGTGTCCATCAAAGGGGAAACAGACATTCTTTTAGTTCGAGAACCATATTTATTCTATGATCAAAATTTTCAAACTTTCAGACCTATTTTACATTCAGCTTATAATCTAATTCCACCAATCACTCATCAGTTTCTCCGCCCAAGGGTCATGACCTATGTCAAGAAAGCAAGCCAGATCCCGGTAATGCCCTTTCATGGATCGTTGTGGCATAGCGTAATATGAAACGTCATGTGGACGGCTAGGCTAAAACACAAACATTAGTTCAATGTACGTTTAAAACTAGCAAGGAAGACTGATAAGAGTAGGCTAGTCTCATTAGGTGATGTGTAGCAGATTGTTTGGCATAGGGGCGGTGTGGTACAGGCTATTTGGTTATTTTATGTATATAAATACTCGGTGTGAAGAAGCATTATTCTTCACGCAACGTCTTCTTCAATTACCTTAACAATACATTTGTTTACCCATCTCTTCTTCGGGAAGACCATTTATCTCTTTCCAGCTCTTCATCAGCGAGACCCACGTGTAGCCTCTATCGCTACTATCTACCAATTCGTCTCTTCCTAGAGAAGACCAGTCATCCCTTCGACCCACTCATCACCTTCATCTACCACCTAGATCTCCGTTAGACCACATACGCACCCTGTGGAACACTGTCCTAACCTCGCCCTTGAGATTACGTTGCGTCGTTATCCACACCGTGCAGAATGTCTACAGACTACTCTCGTGGTTGGGCTCCTCCTACCACAATCGAAAACTTCAAACAGCAATTTGCCACTGATGCGGACGCGCTATACGCATACATGAACGGACACCTCAATCGATACCGCACTGAACGAGATACTGCTCAGGGTCAGCTCATGGCTGCTCGCCAGGTTATTGAAAGCCTCGAGGAACAGAACAACAAGTTGAACCTCGACTTAAACATCGCTAAAGCCGGTCATTCTTCTAATAAACCTAGCCCGGCTATAGCCGCCCGGGACTCGGCTTCGGCATTTCGCTCCGAGAAATTCCCGGACCCCGAAAAATTCAACGGCACAAGGAGTAAACTGCCCGGTTTTATCACACAATTACAAATGAAGCTCGAGGTAAATAATGACAGATTCCGAGATGAGTTGCCAAAGTTATTTATTCCATTAGTCGGTTGGAGGGACAAGCTCTCGATCAAATTGTTCCTCTAGTAAACACAAACCCTGAGAAACCATTTTCATCAGTCACAGCGTTTTTGTCGTATTTAGATGCCTCATTTGGAGACCCAGACCCTCGAGGAACTGCCCGTCGTGAACTGAAAACTCTGAAACAGGGTGCTGGTGATTTTGCAACCTACTACTCAAAATTTCTTCGAGTCATTGGCTATCTTGAATACAATGAAGCTGCAAAAATTGATGCTCTTGCCGAAGGTCTTTCCGAGGATATGAAAGATGCAATGATGCATCGAACAGAAATACCAGTAATCCTCGAGGACTATGCAACTTTGCTCATGAAAATCGATAATCAGATCCGGGGTTGCAAGGCTGAACAAAAAAACCCCCGCGAATTTTCTCGGCAAACAGTTGACAGAAATTTCGCGCACCCATCACATGTTGCAGGTGGTCTAGCTCCCATGGATTTGTCAACAATGAAACTTTCTAATACCACCAGACCAGCACCTGAAAACAGATACAATTTTGTAAATGGGTTCCGTAAACTTTCGGCTGGGGAAAAACAATGGCGTCGGGAAAACTCCCTTTGTATGTATTGTGCGGGGGCAGGGCACGGCCCTGACAGGTGCCCTTCAGCGAAACGCCCAAATCATCAGGCACCAATTACTGGTGCAGTTTTAATGTCATCGCCGTGCACACACCATCCAGCAAGTCCAGGGGACACCAAATCCGAGCCGGATTTTCAGTAGTCCCGGATTTGAAAGATAGCCCTGATCCGGGGCCCTCAAAACTCTCCTCGATGTCTGCATTTTCTATATCAAGCTTTTCGGTGTCGCAAGCGGAGGACAAGTTGGATGGTGACCATTTGGTTGCTGCCTGTATATTAGTAACAGCTAAAAAATCCATTCAAACTTACTCACTTATTGATACTGGATGCTCTGGGTATGCATTTATTGACGAAACATTTGCGCGCTATCACAACTTTCCCCTCTACATTTTAAAAACCCCGCGCACTCTAAAAGTAATAGACGGAAGGCCCATATCTTCTGGTAGGGTCACCCACGCTTGCCGTCTACAATTATCAATTGACTCTCATCACGAAACCGCTACTTTCTTTGTTACCAAACTTGGTTCGTACCCTATAGTACTTGGAATCCCATGGCTTCAAAGGCATGACCCAGAACTACGGTTTAAGAATAACACAATTCTCTTCAATTCCAATCATTGCAAACAAATATGTAATAGCTCTGTAGTCCCCCCTTCAATCAAGGGAATTGCACCAAGAAATCTCTCAAAATTTGTAAACTCCAAGGCCACCTCTGAGTGCGAACCCAAAAATAAGCTTCGAGTACACAGCGTAGAGGTTGAAGACAACCGTAAAATAAAAATACTAACTGCTTCTGGAAATTCAAAAGTCAGTTTACCAGTACAGTATCATAAATTTTACGGGATGATGGACGAAAGACTCGCTAACTCACTTCCACCACGCCGTATCTATGACCATAAAATCCCTATTAAGGATGGGAAGGAGCCTCCATTTGGGCCTCTTTATGGTATGTCACGGGAGGAATTGACGGAATTAAATTCCTATATTCAGGAAAATCTCAAAAAAGGATTTATTAGAACAAGTTCTTCACCAGCTGGAGCTCCTGTGCTTTTTGTGAAGAAAAATGACGGAACACTTCGTCTTTGCGTTGACTACCGAGGGCTAAACGAACTTACCGTCAAAAATCGGTACCCACTACCATTGATCCGAGAAACACTCGACCGGCTTTCTAAAGCAAAATGGTACACCAAGTTGGATCTTAGGCAAGGTTATAATCAGATCAGAATGGCCGAGGGAGAGGAATGGAAAACTGCTTTCCGCACTAGATATGGCCATTTTGAGTATACTGTTATGCCTTTTGGGTTAACTAACGCTCCTGCCACGTTCCAGCACTTCATTAACGATTGTCTTCGCGATTATTTAGACATATTTTGCACAGCCTATCTTGATGATATCCTCATTTACAGCGAGACTCTAGAGGATCATGTAACCCACGTTCACAGAGTGCTGGAAGCCTTACAGAAAAAAGGAGTCCTCCTGAAGCCAGAAAAGTGTAAATTTCATACACAAAGCACAACGTATCTAGGACTTATTATCGAGCCAGGTGGTATCAGAATGGATCCGGGTAAAGTAGATGCTGTAAAAAACTGGACTGCTCCTAAAACAGTAAAAGACGTTCAGGCATTCCTAGGTTTTGCCAACTTCTATCGACGTTTTGTCCGCGGATTCTCATCACTAGCATTTCCACTTACCCAGCTAACACGTAAAAACGCTCCCTTTATCTGGAATTCGGAATCAGAAGGCGCATTCGAAGCCTTAAAAAATGCTTTTATCACAGCACCTATCTTGGCCCACTTTGATCCTGAGAGAGAAATCACAGTTGAGACAGATGCTTCAGACTATGTCTCTGCTGGGATTCTATCCCAACGCGATGACAAGGGTATCCTTCGCCCGATTGCTTACTTATCGAAAAAACATTCGCCAGCTGAATGTAATTATGAAATTTACGACAAAGAACTTCTGGCAATCATACGTGCTTTTGAAGAATGGCGACCAGAACTGGAAGGTGCTGCACATGAAATTGCGGTGATATCAGATCATAAAAATTTAGAGTATTTTATGAGCTCCAAGCACCTTAATCGTAGACAAGCACGTTGGGCCGAGTACCTTTCACGCTTCAATTTTGTTATTAAGTATCGACCAGGAAAGCAAGGAGGAAAGCCAGATGCACTTACAAGAAGATCACAGGATTTCCCTGGTGAAAATGACAATAGAAGATTACATCAAAGTCAGATTGTTCTGAAAGGGAAAACCTAGAAAGACATCTAGATCTGTCTGCAATCTTGTCGCTTCGCACTGAAAAAACAAATACCCCAGAGTGGGAAGAATTGTTTGTTCAGGGGTATCAAAATGACCCGTTCCCTGGTAAGATACTGGGCCTGATGAAGGCTAACGTGAAGCAATCAAAAGATATATCGCTGGCGGAATGTGCGGAGTTCGAAAATAAACTAGTCTACAGAGAAAAATGGTACGTGCCACAATACGACCCAATCAAACTCCATATCCTCAAGCAATGCCACGACAATCCCTCGGCTGGACACCCTGGTCGCGAAAAAACATTTGAACTTGTAAGCCGAGACTATTATTGGCCATCTATGCGAAAATACATAGCGCGTTACGTGCGCAACTGCCACACTTGTCGTCGAAGTAAGCCCAGTAACCACGCCAAGTTTGGAGTCTTGCGACCACTACCCATTGCTCAACAACCATGGCAAGAAGTTTCTATGGACTTTGTAAGTGGATTACCTGTAAGTGATGGATTTGACGCAGTTATGGTGGTAGTAGATAGACTGACAAAAATGCGTCATCTAATACCTTGCAATACCACAACAACTTCCAAAGATGTCGCTCAATTATACTTATGTAATGTTTGGAAGCTTCATGGTCTGCCAACCCATATTACTTCGGATCGCGGTACACAGTTTACGGCCAAATTCTGGAAGGAATTATGCAACAATTTACGCATCAAGGCAAGAATGTCCACTGCTTTTCATCCAGAAACAGATGGACAGACCGAAAGGTTTAATGCTGTAATGGAACAGTACTTACGAAGCTATGTATCATATCAACAGGATGACTGGGCCAAGTGGCTCCCTATGGCAGAGTTTGCTGCAAATAACCAAGTGGCGGCTTCAACCCAAGCAACACCATTTATGAGCAACTATGGTTTTCATCCTCGCTTCACAATTGCCGTTAAGCCCTACACTAAAACAACTCCAAGCCATAACTCTAGGGATTTTGCCCTCAAAATGAGACAAATACATGATGTCTTGCGAGCTAATATAAGATCAAAGCAAGACGAACAGGAACAAGCAGTCAACGTAAATAGAAAACCTGCACCCAATTACCACGTCGGCGACCTCGTTTTTCTCTCTGCAAAAAATATAAGAACCACGCGGAACTCTCGGAAGCTCGACTGGAAAAAACTTGGCCCCTTTTCGATTACGAAGATAATATCCCCATACGCCTATCGCCTTGATCTCCCAAAGACAATTAAAATACACCCGGTTTTTCATGTATCTCTATTAGAGCCTGCTCCAGTTGATCCTGTACCAGGTCAGATCCAGTCACCAGCGCCGCCAATTATTGTCAATGAAGAAGAGGAATTCGAAGTCGAAGAAATCTACGACTCAAAAATGTCAAAACATAATGGACTACGATATTTAGTCAAGTGGGTGGGAGACAACGAGCCAACTTGGGAGCCAGCTATTAATCTTGATGATACCGCAGCCGTTGAAAGCTTCCACCAACAGTATCCAAATAAACCAGGCCCACTACATTAAGAGGAAAAGAAAGCTCAAATAGTTAGACTCGCAGGAGCTCGCAATTTAGGAGGGGAGCTACTTTCATGGATCGTTGTGGCATAGCGTAATATGAAACGTCATGTGGACGGCTAGGCTAAAACACAAACATTAGTTCAATGTACGTTTAAAACTAGCAAGGAAGACTGATAAGAGTAGGCTAGTCTCATTAGGTGATGTGTAGCAGATTGTTTGGCATAGGGGCGGTGTGGTACAGGCTATTTGGTTATTTTATGTATATAAATACTCGGTGTGAAGAAGCATTATTCTTCACGCAACGTCTTCTTCAATTACCTTAACAATACATTTGTTTACCCATCTCTTCTTCGGGAAGACCATTTATCTCTTTCCAGCTCTTCATCAGCGAGACCCACGTGTAGCCTCTATCGCTACTATCTACCAATTCGTCTCTTCCTAGAGAAGACCAGTCATCCCTTCGACCCACTCATCACCTTCATCTACCACCTAGATCTCCGTTAGACCACATACGCACCCTGTGGAACACTGTCCTAACCTCGCCCTTGAGATGCCCAGATATGACTTGGTGTGTGACCCAGACTATCAAATCTGGGAAGTTGATCTTCAAGGGGAGGCCTTTTATATCATTCACATATACAATGAGAAACCTCTCACTCCTTCCTTTTCTCAACATACTGTTCAGCGCTTTCTCAATTCACAACTGCAGCTGGATAAGCCATTTCTACTCCTGGGAGACTTCAACTTGCACCACTCTTCCTGGAACCCACTCATTCAAAATTTCAACCCATTGGCTATCTCACTTGCCAAATACCTGGAAGAGACAAATGCAAAACTTTTGAATGACTCATCAGTGATGGAAGAGTTTGGAGGAACATTTCATCGCTCCAACTCCAGGAGCACTTCAATAATTGACCTCACCTTTGCAACTAGTTTTAAAGATATTGTATGGCACAACTGGTGCTATGGTCAGTCAGATGGATCAGATCATGAACTCATCAACTTCGAGGCCCAGCTACCACTTCATGATTCTCCTAACACTAACCAATGCTTGAATAATATGTCAGCAAAGTATAATCTCAAAAGAGCTGATTGGGATCTCTTCAAATTTGAGTTAAATAATCAACAAAATATTAACCATCTCGAGCAGGAATCAGCCATTCAAGACCTGCACTACGAAAAGGTTGCATTGCTGCTGCAAACAGTGGTGCAAAAGGTAGCTCAACTGTCCATTCCAACTGTAAGATTGTCATCTAGATCAAAGCCATGGTGGACAGATGAGTTGAGGCAGTTGAGAATAAGATTTCATAGCCTACGCCGCAATTTTAAGAAGTTTGCCTTCCCTGGTTTGGAAAGTGAAGTCAAGGCAGCCAGGAATAAATACTTCCAACAAATCCAGCATAAAAAGAAGCAGCACTGGGTCAACATTCTAGCTGAAGCAAGGGATAAATCTGTGTTCACAGATTACAATTATTCAAGACCAGATAGGACCCAATCATTACTTATCCCAACACTGAAGTATAAAAATTGTGATGGGACAGAAGACAAGACTGCCATCTGTTATGAAGATAAATGTCATGCCTTAATTAAATCGCTTTTCCCGACTTCCCATGACATGGATTCTTCTAGATGCCAACTCACTTGTGATGAAAATAACATACAGACAGAAATAACAACTATGGATAACCCAGCCACCAGAAATTTTCATATAAAAGAAGTCATAACACCTGGAAATGGCCACCTCTGACTCAAGAAGAATTGATAAATCCTGTCCCAAGCAAGTCAACTGCTCCAGGACTGGATCAAATCAACTGGCCAATCATCAAAGTGGCTATTACAGCCATACCAGATTTCTTCTTCCGAGCCTATTCCTGTCTATTCAACAGTGGATACCATCCAAGTTAATGGAAGCAGGCAGTGGGAATTATTATACCAAAAAGAGACAAAAAGGACTACAGCTCTCCAAAAGCCTACCGGCCAATCTCGCTTCTTCCCTGTCTGTCAAAGCTGCTGGAGAAAATGTTTGCCAATAGGCTGGCATTTCTTGCAAATACCAATATCAATTTGCTCCACAACACACAAATGGGTGGAAGGAAGCAGAGATCAGCAATTGATGCAGCCTTACCCCTGCAGGAATATGTGGAAGGAAATAGATCCAAGCATAGAATTGTGTCAACAGTTCTGCTTGATATCCTGGGTGCATTTGACAATCTACAGCCCAAGGCCTTGATAAATGTCCTGAAAACCTTACAGCTCCCAAATACATTTATTACTTGGGTAGAATCCTTCTTGAAAGATAGAAGCATTAGGCTGTATTTCAATGGGCAATTAAGTCAGGAGTTTCCTGTCACTGGCACCCCTCAAGGAAGCCCTAATTCACCACTGCTTTTCTTACTTTCAATCAGGTATCTCTTCCCACCTGAAGACAAAATTCCTTACTTACAACTGTCATACATTGATGACATATCCATCTCTGTATCATCCACTTCAATCACAAAAAATGTAAAGCAGTTAAAATCAATTTTGCAGCAAATAATGACAAAGGCTGAGGATTTTTCAATCACCTTTGAGATGGAAAAGACTGAGCTTATTCATTTTTCTAATCATCCATAACCACTAACAGATCCACTAATTCTTGATAACCAGCACACTCTCCTACCTCAGGAAAAGATCAGATGGCTAGGTATATGGTTTGATAGAAAACTTACATTCAAAACACATGTGGAAAAGCATCTCCAGCTAGCTCATGGGGCTTTGATAAGAGTCAAGCAGCTTGCATCCTCAACAAAAGGGCTTCACTTCCAAGCTCTCAGACAGCTTTATCTCGGCTGTGTCATTCCTGTCCTGGAATATGGATCAATACTTTGGTATAAGAAGCGTGGATCAGGAGCATTAATCAACAAATGCCAAAGACTTCAGAATCAGGCATGCATAATGGTCACTGGAGTATACCACAACAGCCCAATTAAAGCACTTGGGGTCGAATCTGCTTTTCTACCAACTAAAGTCAGACTACAAAAACAGGCCTACCAATATGCACTTCAACTACTGAGACTCCAGTCAACTCATCCTCTTCAACTGACACTGCTGTCTCCTTTGATGGAAGAGTTGTCATTATCAACAGACATTGATCTGGGTATTATGGAGTATTTATCATCAACTCCTACCCAGCTTTTAAAAATAGGTCAAATATTAAAGCAGTATACAAGCCTTAAGAATCTGGAACAGATAGATGCCACTTGGGTTGCACCCTGGCTGAAGCATAACATTTCAATTACTGTCTCAAAATCAACTAAGGAAGTGGCTGCAGAAGAACATGCATCTACAATCAGTTTGCTCTCCCTCAACACAGCTATAGTATACACTGATGGGTCCCTTACCAAAGGGATAGGAAGCAGCATTGGATTTGTAATCTACCTTCCAGTCAGCAGGGCAATGAAGGTCTACTCTTTCAATCTTGGTGAAACTATGGATATAACAGACACAGAGACATTCTGTATTCTTAAAGCCATCAGACATCTCAAAAAGATCATACCACATGGACAATACCATATCTTCACTGACAGTCAAGCTAGCTTGTTGAGGATCCAAAAAAGGGACAATTTCTTTTCTCATCAGATCAGAAAAGAAGCTGAATCTTGTGCCCTATATCTCTCCTGATGTCCAGGACATGTCGGAATTGAAGGAAATGAGCTGGCTGATGGCTTAGCAAAAAGAGCAAGTAAGAAGAAGGTGCAGAGAAAAAACCATTTTACCACTCATTCATTTTTGAAGCAAACCACAAAGGGACTCATTATAAAATCTTGGTCAGAAGATTGGACTTCTGAGCTCTTGTGTGAGGAGGAAGGGAGGAGAAGCAAGGGGCTGGGGAAGTTTTACAGGATCCAGGCCCAGATGTCAACTCCAATATTTTCTACCAAACCAATCAATTTTCAAGGACATAGCAGGAGTACAGAATCTGCATATTTCCAAGCTAGGACTGGGATAGGAAATGCAAGGGCATACTTACAAAAAATTGGAAAAACAAAGGATAACATTTGCAACTTTTGCAAAAAAGAAAAGCAGACAATGCAACACTTAATACTACAGTGTAGGAGCTTTGCAAAAGAAAGGAAAACTTTATTTAAAAATATTGAACCATTAAGGCTCCCAATTCTTTTCAGAACACAGAGAGGTAGAGATGCACTACTGAAATTTTTGAAGGCTTCTGGGTGCATAAATGCACATAAAGGAGATTAAATAGGTGAAAAACAAATTGGAAATATAGATTTAGAATGCAGAGACTCTAGAGGGGAGGTTAAATTTGACTAAAGGAAATGTAATAGATTAGATAAATTGTCATAGCTTCATAGCTGAATACAATATGATCCAAAAATAAAAATAAAAAAGTTAAGAGACTAAAGGGGAGTCCCAACCCACTCATTATAGCCAATAATTGATTCTAGGCAACATGATCAAATGCACCTCTGATATCCATGAAGAGGGTGGATGTCTTCCTTCCAGTTTCTTTTTCTGTCTGAACTTGGTTGACTAACATAAGGCAAGCATCCACTGCAGATTTTTTCAACCTTCCTCCAACCTGTGTTGGATCAAGAAGATCAGTTTTCTCTGCTAGAAAGCCTAGCCATTTAGCTAGCATTCTTTCTAGTGTTTTTCCCAGGCAGTTCAAAAGTGATTTTATTCTGTAAGCTTTTGGTTGAGAATAGTCTGGCTTTGAAGGTTTCTTCAGTACAATACCTGTGGCTTGCCTCCAACACCTTGGTTGGTATCCTATATTAAAAAGTAAAGAATAAATTTGAAAAAAGACTTTCTTGTTGGCCAGAAATGCATGATATATCATCCTCTGGTCTATTTGGTCTGGTCCTGGTGCTTTGCCTTTTGATGGCTTACTACATGCCTCTTCTACCTCTGTCATTGTAAGACTTGGCCACTCCCAATAGAGCTCTTTGTGGGATGGCCAGTCCATCTCTGGAGTTTGTGGTGGTGGAATATAAAGCTTATTCCTGACTGCCCCACACTTTTCTGTGAAATCACTTTTGAATACACCACTCTCATCTTGAATCATTGGAAGTTGTGAAGTTTGTCTCTTTTTAGTGTATGCTAGAGCATTAAATATGGACTCACAATCTTCCTGTTCCGGAAATTTATTCCAGTGATTCTTTTTAGCAGTCTTAATTTCTTGGAAATAAATGTTCCTTGCCTTTGTATACTGATGAAATCAACCTTGATTGGAAGGGTCTTTGAGGTGAGTTCTCTGTGCTCTCATCATTGACTTCCTTAGATTCTTCAGCCCTTCTTTCCACCCTGGCTTAGGTATGGCCCCTGCCTTCTTCCTTGGAATAGATATCTCAGCTGATCTGATAAGGATCTCTGTAAACTCTTGCCCAATTTTGTCCAGATTCTCTTTTAGACTGTCTCCTTCCTTCCAAAGACTTTGGCTTTCACATGTCGAGATGGCCATGAGATTGTCTAGAGCAAGTACTTTGGAGTTACTGAAGAGTTTTTTGCTTGTTTTTTCAAATTTATCGCAGTTTACTTTCTGGGAGTTAAACCTTTCAATCTTTAGCAAGGTCTGGTGGTGTCCCCTACTCTGGTTTAGAATTGTGAACAATATGCCCTGATGATCTGATCCTGTTGAGAGAGTTTATGTTGTGCCTAGACCCACATGGCTACAGTGCACAGCTTCAGTTATGATGGTCACGCGACTGCATGCATTTGCTCTGTTTGCTCCTGCTTCGTTGAGTTAGTATAATTAGTAAGCAATAGTCTAGGGACTATAAGTAGAGAGCTTTCCTCCACAGTAGATAGAGTAAGCAATACAGTCTTTCCTCATTCTACAGAGATCATTCTCCACTCCTCTTCTTGACCTGTCCGGCCCAGCAGCACATCTGTGATCACTAGCAGCGAGCTCCCACAAATTGTATGTACACCCGAATCATAGACCTATCATAACAATCTGGGTAAAATAATGTCAGAGAAAACCTACACTTTGCAATGCTCGTTCTCTGGAAATTCGCAAATAGTGGACGGAGTATCTGTACTTCCGGACACAGGAGCAATTGGATTTGCATATATCGATTCAAGATGTGCATACGCCATATCAAAATGTCTTGGAGAGAAGCCTAAAAATCTCGGATATTCTATTCAATCCAAAGGCTTTGATGGAAAGAAAGGCCCTGTAATATCGCAATACATATTATTGTCATTGTGGATAAATGGACGGCGGCTAGATAATCTGCCTTTCTTAATTGTAGAATTAGGATCGCATGATGTAATCCTTGGTAGTAGATTTTTAGCGCACTTCGACATAATGATTGACTCACGACAGCGCCGCCTTGTTTGGTCAACAGACCATCCAGAAACACTATGTTTCTCTTCACCTATTCGAACCTTGTTGCAATATCTCTTAAGGGACCGACCCAAACCGTTTAAAATCCATCAAAAAGATGTCACACGTCGGGATAGTTTGTTAAACAAAGAAGACAGAATGGCAATGTACGGCGCTCGGTCTACAAAACGGTCCGTGCAGGACAAGAAAAGTTTTCACCTCGCTTCCAGGTCTGCTCTTCCAATTCAAATATCCAAATTAAATGAAGAATGCAACACAAAAGTTCTGTCAGTGATGATTCAGCAGGAAAAAATTTGAAATTGACAAATATTTGATCAAAATCAGATTTAGACTTATGCCAATTAAGCGCTCCCGCCCTTCATTCAAGCCCTGGCTGTACTGACCATACATCTTCTTTCCTTAGTCTCAAAGAAATTCGACACGAAATTGAAGAAGAGGAAGACGATCCAATTGTGTGTGAGAGTCAAGACTTAGAACTAGAGAAAATTGTACCTTCATACTACCATGATCTCCTTGATGTCTTCTCCAAATCCGCTTCCAATTTATTACCCCCGCACCGGCCTTATGACCATAAGATTGAACTCGAGAACCTACAACAACTTTCCGCCGGACCCCTATACCCCATGTCGTCTGAGAAGCTTAAAGCCGTGCACAAATACATCCTAGAAAATCTCGATAAAGGTTTTATTGAACCAAGTAAAGCGCCCTTTTCAAGTCCGGTCCTTTTTGTCAAAAAAGCAGACAGTAGCCTTTGTTTCTGTATTGATTTTAGAAAATTAAATGCAATAACAAAAAAAGACCGGTACCCTTTACCATTGATTGATGAAACATTGGCACGTTTAAATAAAGCGAAAATATTTACAAAACTTGATATCAGACAGGCTTTCCACCATATAAGAATGCATCCCGACTCTGAAGAATTGACAACCTTCCGTACAAGATATGGCTCCTATAAGTGTAAAGTTCTTCCATTCGGGTTAACAAATGGTCCAGCCACCTATCAGCAATACATGAACAACACCCTTCTCGATTACTTAGACGTATTCTGCACTGCATACCTTGATGACATACTAATTTATTCCGAAAATGAAAGCGAACATTGTGAGCACGTCCGAAAAGTTCTTTTACGACTAAGAAAAGCAGGATTGCAAGCGGATATCAAGAAATGGGAATTCCATGTAAGGAAAACTAAATACCTCGGGTATATTGTGTGTGTGGATGGATTAAGGGTAGACCCTGATAAAATATCAGTAGTAGAGAATTGGCTGCCACCCAAGTCAGTAAAGGGTATCCAATCATTTTTAGGGTTCTGTAATTTTTATCGCCGTTTCATCCTGAGTTTGGACGAGTAGCAAAACCTCTCATCAATCTCACCAAATCTGAAGTTAAGTTTAACTTTGATGAAAATTGTCATGTTGCTTTCGAGGGTCTTAAAAGCGCTCTTACTTCAACGCCTATACTAAAACATTTCGATCCAGATCGCCCATCGCAATTGGAAACCGATGCATCAGATGGGGTTGTCGCTGCTATACTCTCTCAAAGATATGATAAATACTGGCATCCAGTTGCTTTCTTTTCGAAAACAATGCAACCAGCTGAATTAAATTATGAAGTTCATGACAAAGAAATGTTAGCCATAGTCCGTGGACTAAATAATTGGAGAGCAGAACTGGAAGGTTCCCCATACAAAATTGATATCATTACTGATCATCGTGCTCTAGAGTATTTCATGACTTCAAAAAATCTAACAGCTCGACAGGCCCGTTGGGCTGAATTACTATCTCAATATTCCTTTCAAATTAAATATCGACCTGGTAAACAGAAC
The DNA here is from genome assembly GCA_900239735.1 of Blumeria hordei DH14. Taxonomy (NCBI): domain Eukaryota; kingdom Fungi; phylum Ascomycota; class Leotiomycetes; order Helotiales; family Erysiphaceae; genus Blumeria; species Blumeria hordei. The sequence continues at coordinate 8,056,580 of OENG01000008.1, read as the reverse complement.
ACCTCGGCGGACGCGCTATCCCGCCGTGAACAGGATACAGGCCCGCAGGATCAAGTGAAAAGAGAAATCCGATATAAACCAGTATTAAAAAATAGTAATCTATCAAAAGAAGTCAAAGGAGACTTGCACATCTGCCTCATGGAATCTATAAAAGTTATTGATGCAATCATAGAAGCTAATCGAACGCATGACAGTCTACATGATATGCGCGATCAAACGAGATCCAATAATAATTTAAGGTTGGATAAAGGTGTAATCTTTTTTAAAGACCGGTTAGTTGTTCCAGACAAAGATAACTTAAGAACAGATCTCATCCGTGATATTCATGACCAGATCTCCACTGCGCACGCTGGTCGTAACAAGACATATCTAGAGCTTAAATCACGTTACTTCTGGAATAACATGCGCCAGGATGTCGAAAGATATTGCAGGAATTGTCACCTGTGTCGTGTCCACCATGCTGCACGCGATAAAACGCCCGGTCTCCTCAAGCCATTACCTATACCCGAGAGACCTTGGCAACACATTTGTATGGATTACATGGATATGCCAAAAGATAAAAAAGGGTTTGATAAAGTTGTTGTATTTATTGATCGTTTATCCAAAGTCTCTGTCACCCTACCATGTAAAAAAGGTATTACTGCCTGTGACACAGCAGAACTGTACTTCACATATGTCTATCGGTACTATGACCTTCCAGAATCGATTGTCTTGGACAGGGGAGCTCAATTCATTTCGGCTTTTTGGACATATGTCATGGAAATTTTGGGTGTGCAATTACGACTATCCACAGCGTACTTGCCACAAACTGATGGGCAAACAGAAATAATGAACCAATACATAGCTCATCGATTACGCCCGTTCATAGATCACTATCAAGACAACTGGTCTGATCTACTTCCTGCCATGGATAATGCGCAGCTAACACTACCACATGATTCTATTGGCATGTCGCCATTTCAACTTTCCAGGGGCTATACACCTCGAAAATCATACGATTGGAATCCTCCAGCACATCCAAAGACGGCAAGGGAAAAGTTAGCGCTAAAAGATGCAGAAGCCTTTGCACACAAATTGCAGGAAACATGGAAGGTCGGCCAAGAGATTATGCATCAAAGCCAAGAGAAAATGGTCATTCAAGCAAACAAACATTGTCGCGAGCCCAATTTCGATGTTGGAGATAGAGTTTATTTATCAACTAAGAATCTCCGGCTACAAAGGTCCAGCACAAAATTATCACCAAAATTCCTGGGTCCTTACAAGATTTTATTGAAAAAAGGTCACTCATTTAAATTAGACATCCCTAAACAATGGTCCAATCACAATGTCTTTCATGCGCGTTACCTCAGGAAGGCCGCTGACGATCCATTATCGGGACAAATTATTCCTCAACCAGACCCAGTCAGCATCACAGGTGATGATGAGTGGGAAGTTGAAAAAATACTGGATGTAAAACTGCTGAGGGGTAAACTAAAATATTGCGCTAAGTGGCTTGGCTGGGATGACGACCCACAGTACTATCCTGCTTCTGACTTCATGACTGCCCCATCCAAATTAATCGAATTTCACAAGCAGTACCCAAACAAGCCAGGCCCTCCAAAAAATATAATGCAATGGCTAAGTGCTTGGAAGAATGGTGAGGACGATAATAGAATACTCAGCGATGATACTCCTATGAATTCAAGCTTGAGGACAAGCTTTTTTGTAAGGGGAGGGTGATGTTACGGCCTTGTATTCCTAACCTTCGGGGCCTCTGATGCTATTGTTCTTTTCGGGTATTGTAGTGTGACCCTATATGCGCACGGACCAGTTGTATATTATGTATATATGTATATCTCTAGATACCTCTTGTTATCTTCTTTCCCTAGTTTAGAATCTTATGAATTATATTCCAGATCTTTGTCCTTATCTGATTCGACTTGTTCATCTGCTAACCTGTGCTCCCTTCTGGTCGTCACAAACACCACAAGGCAGCCCAATTTCTCCAATTCCATTCTTAATATCCATTAGATTCCTTTTTCCAGCAAGACAGGAAATGAATCATCTTCAACTCTCATACATGGATGACATCTGCATCTCAGTTGCCTCCACCTCAATCAAGAAAAACACTGACCAACTACAACAAACCCTAATAGCACTAATGGAAAGGGCAAGTAAACTGTCAGTCACATTTGAGATGGAAAAGACCGAAATGATTCATTTCTCACACCACAAAACACCACTTACCAATCAAATCATACTTGAAAATCAAACTGTCATAGAGCCAAAAGAGGCAGTAAGGTGGCTGGGGATCTGGTTTGATAGGAAAATGAAATTCAAGACCTATGTAGAAAAACAACTCCAGCTTGCACATGGTGCACTAAAGAGGCTTAAGCAGCTTGCTTCCAACACAAAGGGCCTTCCATTCCATGCCTTACGCCAGCTATATCTCAGTTGTGTCCTCCCTGTCCTGGACTATGTGTAAGGGTTTAATGAATTCAGATGTACTTGAAAGACAATAACTCGTTAGGAATTAATAACTTCTTCCTTGGGAAGACAATCTACCACGTACTCTCCCATCCGTTATAAGCTCTGCGTAGACTATTCTTAACTCCCTCCATTGGCCCCCTGAGAATCATCCTTTCTCCCTGGCTCTCTTCCTTGTCCCCTTGAGAATAATCCTTTCTCCCTGGCACTCTTCCTTGTCCCCTTGATAATCATCCTTGTCCACTTGAGAATCGTCCTTTCTCCCTGGCACGACTCTTCTCCTGTATCATACTCCCCATCTGGTATGTACCCCCTCGGAGACGGAGTGGTCCTAGTGACCAGTCCCAATCCGGGCAAAGCCCGTCACACTATGGCTCAGTACTTTGGTTTAGAAAAATAGGCTGTGGTGCATTGAGTGCCAAGTGCCAGAGGCTCCAAAACCAGGCATTAATCATGATCACTGGAGCATATCATCACAGCCCAGTCAAGGCCCTGGAGGTTGAAGCAGCTATCCTCCCAACCAAAGTCAGACAACTAAAACAAACATTAAACCACCCGGGTGGCCCAGGCAAAGGCAGCATTTCAAAGGATGTCAAGATTGACAAACACAGAAAAAGGACTCAGTCATCTTGCCACAAGACAGCTCTATTTGGCTTGTGTCACAAGTATATCAGACTATGCCAGTCCTGTCTGGTGGAGGGGGCAGCAGTCCTTTGTTGACATACTGCAAGGTTTACAGAATAGAGCACTGAGGAAGGTACTAGGCAGTTTCAAAACATCGCCCATCAGACCAATGGAGGTGGAAGCATGTCTGTACCCACCAGAAATAAGACTGAACCACAGCAGAAGAAAATATGCTATGAGAGGTCTGATATTACCACCAAGACATCCAATTTCAAGGATGATGAAGGAAGGTGCTGAAAATGAAGTTATCCATAATCAGTCTCCAAAAGCAGAGAACCAAGTAAGGAGAATCAGAAAATCACTGCCCCACAATAATGGAGAAATGAATATTGAACAAACAACATCCAGTCAATTTGCACCTTGGAAACAATCTAAGACATTTCAAGTAGATCCTGCCACAGACAATAAAGAAGAAGAGAAAGTATGGCACAATCAATTACTAAGGAAATCAAAATGTAAAAATATAGCAATTTACTATACAGATGCAACTGACCAACCAGACACACTTGGAATAGGAATCTCTCTTGTTCTCTATGACCAAGTAGATCAAACAATGAAAACATAGTATTATACACTCTCAAAGGAAACAAACACACTGTATAATAGAGAGCTAGAAGGAATTGTCAGAGCTATGGAACATGCTCTGCAGCAGTCATCAAACAGAAAATTAGTCGGAATTTTCTCTGATAGTAAAGCAGCCATTCAAAGATTAGAAGATTTCAGTGATAAAGCTGGCCAAGCATGGGTACTCAGAGCTATGAAAGCTACAACACATCTCAGAAATAAAGGAACTGATGTACAGCTAAGATGGGTTCCAGCCCATCAAGGTATAATAGGGAATGAAGAAGCAGATAGACTAGCAAAGATAGCATCATATTGCCAACCAGATGATAGCTATCCCATTAGTCTATCTTTCATAAACAATGATTTAGATAAGATTAGAAGCCTAGAATGGAAAGAAACATTGAAAAAATATGACCAAAATAGACAGCAAACAGAAACCTCCAAAGCATACCCTGAAGTATTTCCATGGCAAATAAGGAAAAAGCCTTGGGTACCAAGAGGGACTAGGAGGGAAACAAGCTCGGCATTCTATCAACTCAAGCTTGGACATGGATATTTCAGGTCATACATGAAAAGAATAGGGAAATCAATTTTAGGGAGCTGCAGCTGTGGAGAGGAGCAGAATCCAAAGCATCTGCTAATAGATTGCAAATGGTATAGCCAGAACAGGAAGAGAATGAAAGAGAAGTTAAAGGACCAGGATATGAGCCTGGAATTACTGCTTCATAACAACATAGGAATTAGTATAACATTGGATTATTTAAGGGAAACAAAAATAGCAACTAGGGGTTGGTATATGGGAGAAGAGAAAAGTGGAGATTGATGTTTGATTTTTGATTTTCAGGGGTTAATATTGTAGTGTAACTACACATCTTAAATAGTCTTAGACTCCAATAGGATGTAAATTTAAAACAAAAAAATAAAAAAAAACAAACATTAAACTTTGCACTACGTCTTCTCAGAGTACAAAAATCACATCCTGTGAAGGACAAATTGCTCTCCCCACTCCAGGATGAGCTATCACTATCAGCAGAAGTGGATCTTGGGGTTTTCAAGTACCTAGGTAAAGAACTGAGCCAGCTTATTAGGATTGGCCAGCTATTGCAGTCATTCACAACATATAACAACCTCGAACATCTGGATGCCTGTTGGGTACCCCCTTGGCTTCTGTCTAACCTGAAAATTGATATTTCACCACTGCCAAAGGAACAAGCTGCTCTGAGTCACAAATGCCTAACTGATACCATACCTAGCAACACAGCAATTGTCTATACAGATGACCCTTTACCCAAGGAAAAGGCAGCAGTATAGGATTCGTTGTCTATCTCCCAGTGATAAGACAAATGAAATGCTTGTCCTTCAACCTTGGTCAAACTATGGGTATTACAGACAAAGAAACTTTCAGTATCCTCAAAGCCATCAAAAACCTCAAAAAGATATCACCAAGAGGCAACTATCTGAGGATCTTTTTTTTTTTTTTTTTTTTTTAATCATAGTGTATTCAGCTATCTAGCTATGACACATTATTTACATAATTTAATCCCCCAAAACTCCTTATGATCCTCTACCCCTTATAATCAAATTTGTTATTTCCCAATTTAATGTCCTAGTTTAATTCCCTTTATGTGCCACCATGCACTTGGATGTGTCCAAATATTTGAGTAAGGCTTCCTTCCCCCTTTTTGTACGGAACAAGTTTGGGAGTGTTCTTGGTTCTATGCCCTTGAAGCATCTGTTTCTCTGGTCTTTGAATTTTGGACAATGTAACAACAGGTGCTGCACATATCAATCACTGTTGCTGAAGAAAGACATCTAACTTTTCGAATCGCCAATATTTGCCCAAACAGCTTATAACATACATCAAATTATTAATAACATCAAGCGCATTCCAAATATCCAATCAGAATTTCAATCCGACTGCTGAGTATTGAGATTTTCAAGTTTAATGGTAGCAGGGGCTACCAACCAGAATTTGGTGGAGTCACCATCTCCCATCACCCATATCTATTCTACGACACAGTACATCAACTTCAAATTCATGACAAATTTGAATACCAAATTGACAAAACTTCTCACCAAATTTGAACCAATTCCAACCAAAATTGAAGGAGGTATAGCGATCCGAAGTTGAAAGGGAGCAAATTTGCGACAAATTGCGCACTTGGTCTACTTAGGTCACCGGACGATAAAAAATTTTCATTGATCCCTAAAGAATTTCGCGTCCATTTGCGCGAAAATCACGTTGTTTTACGCGTTATTTTTGAAAAGTAATTTGTGGATCACGTGACTACCAGGTCACATGATTTAGAAATAAAAATCAAAAATAAATCACCAAAAATATAAATCAATTTTATAAAAAAAAAGAAAAGAAATAAAGGAAAAACAAATACCGAAATATATTTGTCACAATTTCAATTGATTAATGGACAAGATCAGGTGCTCACCTGACCCCTTTTCTCTCTATAACATGGAGATGAAAGCCCTCATGGGACCAGATGATATAGATAATATGTCTGAAATTTCTTATTCAGATCAAGTAGTCTACCCAGCAAAGATTAACTCAGGACCATCAAACCTACCCAAAGGAAAAGAAAAATGCACTGAACATTATGACACAGAATATAGCAAAGGACATACTTTTGATGCTGATATTGACACGCAGGGCTTTAACTTCAGTCCACAGTGTGGAGCCAAAAGGAAAACTGAATTCACCAAGTCTTTTCCTATCAAAAAGAACTCTGCCAGGGGAGTTTCCTCGCTCATTGACATAATTGATGGAGCTGAAGAATGTATTTCTACTGCAAGGGACCTGTTAGTTGAGGCTGCTCACCAGGCTGAATCTAGATCTCAACAGACAAAAATTTTAGACCTATTGAACATATTCAGACAATTCATTGAGAAAGATGGAAATATTCAAAGGGAGGCGTCTGTACTTGCAGCACAGTTACAGAAACTAGAGCATACAGCTCAAGTGCTCCAAAATACTGCAAGGCAACAAAAGAAACCAACTGGAATTCCAGAACCATGCACAACAGATAAAGGGCAAAATATCAAGAATCATCAACAAACTTCTAGCACGCCTGCTGGAATTGGAAATAGAGTCTCAGCTCCTCAAGTAAGCCAACCTGTGCGTACATGGGCATCAGTGGCAGGACCCTCAAACAGTCAGAAAGAAACAGGTAATGGGTGGACAGTTGTACAACCAACAAAAAATATAGCTCCAAAGCCAAGAAGCACAAATAGACTTATGCTCCTCCAAGATGCAACAACAAGACAGACATTTTCACCATTGCAGATAAGAGACCAGATAAATAGTGCATTCAGGGCACGAGGTGTACAAGGCCCAGTGGTAGCCATAGTCTCCAGGACAAGAAATGACAGTATTGCAATTACAACCATTGGGGCATACACAGCAGATTTTCTACTGGATCAAGTTGACATTTGGAAGAACTATGCACCACATGTTCTAGCAATGAAAGACCAACCTTGGTTCAAAGTCATAATCCATGGGATACCCACAGAAGAATTTGGAGAAGGGGAAGACCTATCCTCAATATCTGAGGAGATATCTACCTTCAATAATGGATTAAAGGTTATTGGCCAGCCATACTGGATAACACCAGCTGAAAATCGAGCAAATCGAAAGGCAGGATCAATTGTAGTAGCCTTTGAAACAGAAGCTCAGGCAAAACAGGCCACTTCCCGAAAATTGATAGTTGCTGGAAGATACCTTCCCACTGAAAAATACTTGAACTTTACTCCCACAACTCAATGTCACAGGTGCCAAGTGTTTGGTCACCAAGAAAGTAGGTGTAGATGGGAGGCCAAATGCCAATTCTGTGCTGGATCCCATGGCACCAAACAGCATGCCTGCTCTCAATGCAAAGCTGTAGGAACTAAGTGTATTCACCTGGTCCCTAAGTGTGGAAACTGCAATGGAGCTCATACTGCTGATAGCAATGAATGCCCAACTAAAATTTCCATCATGGAAAGGATAGCAGCTCGAGAAGATGAAGCTAGAAAGAATCATGAGGATTGTCTATGACAGGACACCAAAAGGTTCTCCAATGTAACTTGAACAGGAATTCACACACTACAGAAGCAATCTGACAACTAGCATTAGAATTAAAGATAGGAATTATAGCTGTCCAGGAGCCATGGATAGCAAACATGAGGCAAAGAAGTATATATGAAGGGGCTAGGTCAATCAGTCACCCCTCATTCATACAAATACATCCACAAACATTGAACTTCAACCTAAGACCCAGAGTAATGTTTTACATCTCAAGACTACTTGACATTCAACATCAAATTCTCCATGGATACCCAAGTGACCCAGATATTCTGGCAGTGAAATTTAGTAGCCCAAAAAAAAACATCAACCTAATCAATATATATAACCAAAAGAACCAAGCCTCGGAAGACAACCTCACTACAATGGAAAGACATGGACAAGACCTGAAAATATCTTTAAATTCAATCATTGTTGGGGATTTCAATGAGCACCACCCATACTGGGATCCTAACTACCCAAAGTCACCATCTGCTGATAACCTCCAAGACTGGATGGAAGATCAAGGACTCAGTGTGCTTAACAATATTGGTCAAGGGACATTCTAAAGACCACATATGGTAGTTCCATCAGTGATTGATCTCACCCTGGCAACCACTTGGTCAGAGAGATATGTTCAGGACTGGCAGACTATCCCCATAGGATCAGATCACCAAGGCATACTGTTTACAGTTCTCAACCAGCAAAAGGGACACCATCAGACAATTTTTAAAAAAGAGAGATTTATCCCACAAAAAGCAGACTGGGAGAAGTTTGAAGCCACAACCTGCCAGATGTTTAAAGATTCTACAATCCTTGAGCAAGACAACTTAAAACAACTATCAGGAAAGGACAGTCATAGTCTTTTAATGGAAAGAGATGTTCTTAAGAGCAAACTGGACATAATTGGACAAGAGATCACTGACATCATTATCAGAGCAGCTGAGAATTCAATTCCACGGAAAAAGCCAGGTGCCAAGCCAAAGCCATGGTGGAACAAAGAGCTCAAATGCTTAAGAAAGATAATGATGAAAGCACAACCCAACCATATCAAAGATCCTTCCAGTGAAAATAGATGGAGCCAATACACTGCTGCAAGGAATAAATATTTCCAAGAAATAAAAATTGCCAAAAAGTCGAGAACAATGGTCTCTAAATCACACGTCTCCGACAAAACTTTTTACACACAACCCCAAATATCTTATTAAGCATTGATTTATAATCATTACGTCAAGCGCTTTCGATTAAGGTATTAATCAGCTAATTTGACTGGCTGGTAAAAGAGTTACCATAGTCCAAAGTTTGACTAGAGATTTTGAGCCCAATTTGGGTGAAAGCCCCAAGCTTTTGATCAACAACATTTTTCAACAGCCTTATATTGATACAAAATTTTGACTTCCTCTATTTCAGATACACCTTTACCTCCATACAAAATTTCAGCAAAATTCAACGATTTTTGACCGAGAAATAAGGGTTGAAAGATTTTAGGAACGAATTTTGCGACGAATTGCGTCACTGGTTAGAAGGGGTCACCCTACGAGAAAAATTTTCATTGGTCAAAAACGTGTTATGCATCTATTTACGCGTAAAGCGCGTCGTTTACGCGTCATTTCATGAAAATAATTTTCCAATAGTCACGTGACTTGATTATCACGTGATTTATCTTCAGAAAATTGTGATAAAATCAAAAAAAAATCTACCAATTTTAAAAAATATAAATAAAAATAGAGCTAAAAAAATCGATAAGTATATTTTGATTTAACTCCCATAATGTCAATTTACAGGCCACAGTCACTAGGATTTGAACATAAATCTACCTATGAGCCAGCATCACCTGTTATGGATATGGATACAAACATTTATCAATCAACCAGCAACCACGTGATATTACACCCCAGCTTTTCATCAGAAGATGATTTCCCACCACTTCTCCCAAGTCCAAAGAAGCCTAAATTGTCAAGCATTGATGAGATAATGGAGTTCAGTAGTGACCCAATTGCTGGTCCTTCTACTCATTACCATGTCAACCCACCAACCAAGCATTATGAAGATCCAAACCCCTCAGTCAAAGGGAAAGGAAAAGAAACCCTATCATCATCAATGCATTCAACACCACAACCAGTGAAAGACCAAGGGGTGGAAACAACAAAATCAGTACTACTTCAAGCTAGGCACCTGATAGTCAAGGCTTATAATCTGACAAATGACCAAACAGAACAGTCTTGACTCCTAGATCTTCTTGAAATGTTCAGGGAATATACGGAAAAAGGAAATTTGAGCAAGGCCTCAACTATCATAGCATCACAGGTAGCAAATCTCGAAACTGCAGCAAGACAAATTGAAACCAAAGCAAGAGCTCTTAATAAAGTTGTAACACCAGCAGTACCCAATCCAATAAACAGAGGTCCATTACCTAACAACCAGGGCACGACAAACCAGCCAGTTTACCAACAACCTTCCATGGCATCAATAGCTGCAAGGGGAATAGGTCAATCAAGCGACCCTCAACAATGGACAGTTGTAGGGAAGAAAGGCCAGCCTCAACCAGCCCGTCCCCAGCATCAAACTCAACAAAGAAATAAGGTCATTAGAAGAGTCATCCTTGTGCAGGAACCTGAGGCAAGAACCAGTTTCACCCCATTACATGCTAGGAACCAAATCAACCAAATGTTTGCCAGCAATGGAATCAAGGGACCAGTAGTTAACACAGTTTTGAAAACCCAAAATGGAAACATAGCCATCCCAACTACTGAAGAATATTCAGCAGATTTTTTCCTTGAAAAGAAACCAATCTGGGAGAAAGTGATACCATTTTCAGCTGTACAAAAAGATGAGCCATGGTACAAGGTGATAGCTCATTGGATCCTTCTAGCTGACTTTGACAATGAGGACGGGATGGAAATGATCAAATCAGAAATAAAAACATTCAACAAAGGACTAAACCCAATTGGAATGCCTCACTGGATATCCACTAGAGAAAACAGACAGATCAAACAGGCAGGATCGGTGGCAATTGCTTTTGCTACACAACAAGAAGCAGAACGTGCTATCCGGAACAGACTATACATTGCAGGAATCAGTTCAAGAGTAACCAAGTTCTACAATGTAGCACTGACCATTCAATGCAACAAATGTCAGGCCTATGGACATGTAGAGAGCTACTGTCGACAAAATGCAGCCTGCAGACTCTGTGGAGCACGAGACCATAGCACTCAGCAGCACTACTGCAGTGTTTGCAAAGCCAAAGGAGTCCCATGCAGTCATCTGGCCCCAAAGTGTGCCAACTGTGAGGGAGACCACACAGCTAATTCAAAGACCTGCCAGGTTTACCTGAGCATTCGAGACAAGGCTGAAGAGATTGAACTTTAATGTCTGGTACACCAGATATTAAGGTCCTCCAGATAAACTTGAATAAATTATAAATTTGCAACAGAGAGTGCCTTGCAAAGAGCAATAGAACTAAATATTTCGATAATAGCTGTACAAGAGCCTTGGCTAATTCCACATGAAAGAATACAGCCAAGCTTCTTGAATACCAGATCAATTAACCACCCAAACTCACCACCAAATCAAAGACCTCGAACAATGATCTATGCTGCTTGTCAACTAGGTCCAAAAATTAAGCTCTCCTCCAATTCACCCTGTGACTCTGACCTCCAAGTCTTAGATATTATAGATGGAACTAGGTCAATTACATTTATTAATTTATATAATCAAGTACGTCAAAATGGACCAACCATTCAAGTTCTCTCTCAATATCACCTACAAAATAAAAGGACTCTACTTCTAGGAGACTTTAACCTGCACCATCCCAGATGGGAGCCTGAGTCGAGTAGCAGTAGTGAGTCCGATTTGCACATAGACTGGCTATACAGCATGGGTATGGAGCTAATGAACTCGCCTGGACAAGGCACATTCTACAGACCCCATATGAGGAATCCATCTGTGATTGACCTCACATTTGCATCTAAGACACTGGCTGACCATGTTAAAGACTGGCAGACACTAGAAGATCTAGGTTCAGATCACTTTGGAATAATGTTCACAATGGCAAGTGGATCTGATATGATCCAACATCCAGTAGAGATGTCCCCATTCAATACCAAACTTGCTGATTGGGATAAGTTTAATTCCATTCTAAATCATTGGCAAGGAACAGCACTAGTATCAGAGCAGAGTGGTCTGGGGTATTATCTGAAACAATGGGGGTCTTCAATACCTATCTTTGGGCTCAGCAGAATATACAGGGGAACTTGACATTGCAGCTCAAAATCTCACAGACATCATCAAAGAAGCAGCTTGTGCAAGCATTCCACTTGTTAAACATAGGCAGAGGGCAAAAGCCTGTGGACACCTGAGCTCAAACAAATGCAAAGAATATGAGCAGGTGCCAAAGGTTGCTCAAATCCAACAGAGGAGATCCTGCATTTAAAGATGCATGTTTTCAAGCAAGAAATTTGTACTTTTCATATATCAAGAATGCTAAACAGGCTCATTGGAATAGTTTCTTGGAAAAATGAGATGCCAAATCAGTTTTCAAGGCAATGGCTTACACGAAAGATTACAAGGTCCACAAGGTCCCACCTATCATTGATAAAGATGGGAGAATGATGGAATCATTTGAAGATAAGTGTGGAACCTTTCGAAGCACACTGTTCCCAAACCCACCTGTGTGCAAGCTCCCAAACTGGGAAGGATATCAAGCCAAGAATTGGGGTTGGCCAGAGCTAACAAGGGATGAATTAGAGAGGGCATGTGCCACTGGCATTAAGGGCATGACCCCAGGTCCAGATGGAATCAACCATGAGATAATCACCAGAGCATATACAGCAATTCCAGACATATTTCTCAAATTATACTCCCAGCTTATTAATGTTGGATATCACCCAAAATGCTGGAAACAAGCTACAGGAGCTGTTCTACGGAAGCCAGGAAAGCCAGACTATCACCAACCAAAAGCATGCCGTGTGATCTCGCTCCTGAATTGCCTAGGGAAAGTAAGTGAAAGATTTTTGGCAAAGAGACTGAGCTACCTTGCAGAGACTACCAATCTTCTGCATCCATCTCAGATAGGAGGAAGGCTCAAAAAATCAGCTGTTGATGCAGCACTCCTACTGACTAATGAGATTGAGACAAGCAGGCAAATGAAGCAGATTTTATCAACCATATTTCTGGATGTCAAAGGTGCTTTTGATCATGTGGCAAGAAACCAAATGATAAAGGTTCTTATGAATCTTAAATGCCTGTGATTTGATAAGCTGGGTGCCTCATTTCTAGATGATAGAACTCTTCAACTAAAATTTGATGGTGAACAAGAGATGTTAAAGGAATTAAGACTGGTATCCCACAGGGGAGCCCCATTTCACCTATTCTGTTCCTCATTTATATATAAGACATTTTCAAAACCAAGTCAGTTCATGCCCTTCATCATATATGGATGACATTGCAATCACCACTTCATCAACAAGCATGAAGCGAAACATACGGATACTTGAGAGAGTTTAAACAATTATTTGAAATAGCAAGCCAAAATTCCATACAATTTGACCCATCAAAGACAGAATTGATGCATTTCACTAACAGGAAATCATCAAAAAATCATCCATTGAAGTTACCTGATGGACAACATGTAGAACCTAAAGATTCCATCTGCTGGTTAGGGATATGGTTTGACCCAGGACTTAATTTCGAGGACATATTGCCAGAAAAGCAGCTCAGTCTACACAGTCATTCTATAGGATGGCAAGGTTAGCAAACACAGAACGAGGGCTCTCACCAGCAGCATTGAGACAAATCTACATTGCTTGCATTGTAAGCATTGCTGATTATGGATCAGTTGTCTGGTGGAAAGGACAAGAGTTTATTGTAGCATCACTGCAAAAACTCTCAAAATTTAGCAATGAGAAAAATTCTAGGAGTCTTCAAGACAGCTCCCATACTTCCAATGGAAGTAGAATCATGTTTGCTGCCACCAAGAATCAGATTGAAAGCAAGCATGGCAAAATTTGCTTTCAGAATGTTAAAATTACCCACTAATCATCCTGTAAATGTAGAGATGCAGGACAAAGACTTTATTCCTCGAAAACCAACCAATTAAGACGAATTAAATGTTTCAAGATTACCTGATAGATGATGCAACAACTGAGGTCATATTCACCAAGCCTTTTCACCCTGGACTTTTAGACCATCATACAGAGTAAACATTAATAAAGAAACCAAGGAATCATTGGTAAAAATCCAAAAAAATAGGTGCTCCAGCATTGACTGGTCTAATACAATATTTATCTATACAGATGCCTCGTCTAATAGTGACAGCATTGGCATGGGATTGGAATAGCAGCCACTGATAATACTGGTGAGCTTACATACCAGTGGAAGTCAAATATTGGAGACAAAGCATTGGTGTACAATGGGGAATTAGAAGCCATAGCCAGGCACTAGAATATGCCGCAACAGATGTCAACCAGGTCAAAAAATTGAAATATTCTCAGACAACCAGGCAGCACTTAAAGATTGACATCACTTTCAGACTACCCTGGACAGTCTTGTCAAATAGAGCTTTGAGAGCATCAAAAATATTTCAGACAATCATGCAATGGTTGAACTAAACTGGATTCCTGGACATTCAGGTATCAAAGGCAATGAAGTTGCAGACAAGCTGGCAAAGGAAGATCAAGGGAGCCTCCAGAAAAGGACGAAATGAGTCTTGCCATGATTGGAGCTCAGATGAAAAGCAATATTAGAAACCAATGGCTTGAACTTCTCCATTCAAGGATACAAAATTAACTTCAAAACCTTATCTTACAGGAAAAAATTCAACTGGAAATAAACAAAAAGATGCAGGTGCCTTCTGAAGCAAAAAGGGATGTATCTAGTGCTTACTTTCAATTGAAGCTAGGGCATGGATACAACAAAGCTTATCTTTACAAAAAGCGGCATTGTGCAAATGATAAATGCAGATGTGGAAAGCGAGAAACACTGAGCATCTTCTACTAAGTTGTAGCAACTACAAACACAAAAGAAAGAACTCAAAAGAAATTGAATGGAAATAATCTCACATTGAAGTTAGTCCTTCACACCAAAATAGGAATTGAAAAATCAATTGAATTCACAGACAGCACTAGAATCTCAACCAGAGCATGGCATCTANGTCGAGTAGCAGTAGTGAGTCCGATTTGCACATAGACTGGCTATACGCATGGGTATGGAGCTAATGAACTCGCCTGGACAAGGCACATTCTACAGACCCATATGAGGAATCCATCTGTGATTGACCTCACATTTGCATCTAAGACACTGGCTGAATGTTAAGACTGGCAGACACTAGAAGATCTAGGTTCAGATCACTTTGGAATAATGTTCACAATGGCAAGTGGATCTGATATGATCCAACATCCAGTAGAGATGTCCCATTCAATACAAACTTGCTGATTGGGATAAGTTTAATTCCATTTAAAATCATTTGGGAACAGCACTAGTATCAGAGCAGAGTGGTCTGGGGTATTATCTGAAACCAATGGGGGTCTTCAATACCTATCTTTGGGCTCAGCAGAATATACAGGGGAACTTGACATTGCAGCTCAAAATATCACAGACATCATCAAAGAAGCAGCTTGTGCAAGCATTCCACTTGTGAAACATAGGCAGAGGGCAAAAGCCTGATGGACACCTGAGCTAAAACAAATGCAAAGGAATATGAGCAGGTGCCAAAGGTTGCTCAAATCCAACAGAGGAGATCCTGCATTTAAAGATGCATGTTTTCAAGCAAGAAATTTGTACTTTTCATATATCAAGAATGCTAAACAGGCTCATTGGAATAGTTTCTTGGAAAAATGAGATGCCAAATCAGTTTTCAAGGCAATGGCTTACACGAAAGATTACAAGGTCCACAAGGTCCCACCTATCATTGATAAAGATGGGAGAATGATGGAATCATTTGAAGATAAGTGTGGAACCTTTCGAAGCACACTGTCCAAACCACCTGTGTGCAAGCTCCGTAACTGGGCGAAGGATATCAAGCCAAGAATTGGGGTTGGCCAGAGCTAACAAGGGATGAATTTAGAGAGGGCATGTGCCACTGCATTAAGGGCATGACCCAGGTCCAGATGGAATCAACATGAGATATATCACCAGAGCATATACAGCAATTCCAGACATATTTCTCAATTATACTCCCAGCTTATTAATGTTGGATATCACCCAAAATGCTGGAAACAAGCTACAGGAGCTGTTCTACGGAAGCCAGGAAAGCCAGACTCATCACCAACCAAAACATGCCGTGTGATCTCGCTCCTGAATTGCCTAGGGAAAGTAAGTGAAAGATTTTTGGCAAAGAGACTGAGCTACCTTGCAGAGACTACAATCTTCTGCTCCATCTCAGATAGGAGGAAGGCTCAAAAATCAGCTGTTGATGCAGCACTCCTACTGACTAATGAGATTGAGACAAGCAGGCAAATGAAGGCAGATTTTATCAACCATAATTCTGGATGTCAAAGGTGCTTTTGATCATGTGGCAAGAAACCAAATGATAAAGGTTCCTATGAATTTTAAAATGCCTGTGCATTTGATAAGCTGGGTAGCCTCATTTCTAGATGATAGAACTCTTCAACTAAAATTTGATGGTGAACAAGAGATGGTTAAAGGAATTAAGACTGGTATCCCACAGGGGAGCCCCATTTCACCTATTCTGTTCCTCATTTATATAAGAGACATTTTCAAAACCAAGTCAGTTCATGCCCTTTCATATATGGATGACATTGCAATCACCACTTCATCAACAAGCATGAAGCGAAACATACGAATACTTGTGAGAGAGGTTAAACAATTATTTGAAATAGCAAGCCAAAATTCCATACAATTTGACCCATCAAAGACAGAATTGATGCATTTCACTAACAGGAAATCATCGAAAAATCAACCATTGAAGTTACCTGATGGGCAACATGTAGAACCTAAAGATTCCATCTGCTGGTTAGGGATATGGTTTGACCCAGGACTTAAGTTTCGAGGACATATTGCCAGAAAAGCAGCTCAGTCTACACAGTCATTCTATAGGATGGCAAGGTTAGCAAACACAGAACGAGGGCTCTCACCAGCAGCATTGAGACAAATCTACATTGCTTGCATTGTAAGCATTGCTGATTATGGATCAGTTGTCTGGTGGAAAGGACAAGAGTTTATTGTAGCATCACTGCAAAAACTTCAAAATTTAGCAATGAGAAAAATTCTAGGAGTCTTCAAGACAGCTCCCATACTTCCAATGGAAGTGGAATCATGTTTGCTGCCACCAAGAATCAGATTGAAAGCAAGCATGGCAAAGTTTGCTTTCAGAATGTTAAAATTACCCACTAATCATCCTGTAAATGTAGAGATGCAGGACAAAGACTTTATTCCTCGAAAACCAACCTAATTAAGACGAATTAAATGTCTTCAAGATTACCTGATAGATGATGCAACAACTGAGGTCATAATTCACCAAGCCTTTTCACCCTGGACTTTTAGACCATCATACAGAGTAAACATTAATAAAGAAACCAAGGAATCATTGGTAGAAATCCAAAAAAAATAGGTGCTCCAGCATTGACTGGTCTAATACAATATTTATCTATACAGATGCCTCATCTAATAGTGACAGCATTGGCAATGGGGATTGGATTAGCAGCCACTGATAATACTGGTGAGCTTACATACCAGTGGAAGTCAAATATTGGAGACAAAGCATTGGTGTACAATGGGGAATTAGAAGCCATAGCCCAGGCACTAGAATATGCCGCAAACAGATGTCAACCAGGTCAAAAAATTGAAATATTCTCAGACAACCAGGCAGCACTTAAATGATTGACATCACTTTCAGACTACCCTGGACAGTCTATTCAAATAAGAGCTTTGAGAGCATCAAAAATAATTTCAGATAATCATGCAATGGTTGAACTAAACTGGGATTCCTGGACATTCAGGTATCAAAGGCAATGAAGTTGCAGACAAGCTGGCAAAGGAAAGATCAAGGGAGCCTCCCGAAAAGGACGAAATGAGTCTTGCCATGATTGGAGCTCAGATGAAAAGCAATATTAGAAACCAATGGCTTGAACTTCTCCATTTCAAGGATACAAAATTAACTTCAAAACCTTTATCTTACAGGAAAAAATTCAACTGGAAAATAAACAAAAAGATGCAGGTGCCTTCTGAAGCAAAAAGGGATGTATCTAGTGCTTACTTTCAATTGAAGCTAGGGCATGGATACAACAAAGCTTATCTTTACAAAAAGCGGCATTGTGCAAATGATAAATGCAGATGTGGAAAGCGAGAAACACCTGAGCATCTTCTACTAAGTTGCAGCAACTACAAACACAAAAGATAAGAACTCAAATAGAAATTGAATGGAAATAATCTCACATTGAAGTTAGTCCTTCACACCAAAATAGGAATTGAAAAATCAATTGAATTCACAGACAGCACTAGAATCTCAACCAGAGCATGGCATCTAGAGAGAAGAGAAGAAAATTCAGAATATGAATAAGACAAATAGTATCTGGAATAAAATTTCAAAAAACAAAATATTTAGGGATTATATATTTAGAATATAGAAGGGAAAAAAAAAATATATATATATATATATATATATTTTAAACAGAAAATAATCATTTCTCCTTATCTATACCATAGGGCTTGACCCTCATTGTCCAAGAGAACATAGTATAAAATTGTAAAATTTGAAGATTAAAGTTGTAGCTAGTATCTTATATATAGATTCTACGAGTCCTCTATAGTCATTGACTCAGATAGGACTATAATTTAAATCTAATCTAATCTAATCTAATCTAACTGCCAAAAAGAATCATTGGAATTTATTCCTGGAGAAAGAAGATCCAGCAACAACCTTCAAGGCCCTGACATACACAAAGGAAATCCAATTTTCACAGTTACTAATGATTCAAGATCAGAATGGGGTTTTTAAATCAAATTTTGAAGACAAGTGTGAGGCAATTAGAACAAAATTATTTACCCCTCCACCACAGGCTCCGGAAATAAAATGGTCTACTCATAAAGAGCTCTACTGGGAGTGGCCATGTTTGACACCACTTGAAGTTGAAAGAGCTTGCTGTGATCCTTCCAAGGGAAAATCACCAGGCCCTGACCAAATAGACCAAAATATAATCAGCCATGCCTACCAAGCCAACAAGGAATTATTTTTCAAGGTTTATTCAGTGCTATTTAATATTGGATATCAGCCTAAGTGTTGGAGGCAGGCCATAGGAATTGTGTTGAAAAAACCATCAAAGCCTGATTATTCTCAACCAAAGACATACAGAATAATATCTCTTCTAAATTGCTTAGGCAAGACTCTTGAAAGAATGCTGGCTAAAAGGCTAAGTCATCTAGCTGAGACAACTAGCCTTCTAGATCCATCCCAAATGGGAGGAAGATTGAAGAAATCAGCAGTTGATGCTTGTCTTATGCTAGTGGACAAAGTGCAGACAGAAAAAGAAGCTGGAAGAAAGACATCCACCCTCTTTATTGACATCAGGGGTGCCTTTGATCATGTAGCCAAGAATCAATTATTGGCTGTAATGAATAGATTAGGACTTCCCCTTAATCTCTTAACTTGGGTAGACTCTTTCCTCAGTGACCAACAACTCAAACTAGCCTTTGATGGGAAAGAAGAAGATTTCTCACCTGTAGAAACAGGGATCCCACAGGGTAGTCCCATATCACCAATCTTATTCCTGATCTATATCAGAGACATGTTTAGCTCTAGGTCAGGTCAATTCATATCCTATATTGATGACATTGCTCTTACAGTGTCATCAAATAGCTTTGAAAATAATTCTAAACTTTTGGAAAAAGAATATAAAAAACTACAAGAAATTGGCCAAGAAAATGCAGTCCAGTTTGATATTGAAAAAACTGAACTTATTCATTTTGCAAAAACCAAAGAGGCAAAGAAATGCCAGATGATACTTCCAAGTTGGGAAAAACTATCAACAGGTGGAATGGTCAAATGGTTGGTAGTTTGTTTTGATCAAAACCTCTCCTTCAAATATCAAATTTCAACCAAAGTAGCTCAAGCAAAGGCTGCCTTCCAGAGGATGGCCAGACTTACAAATACAAAAAGAGATCTAAGTCATATAGCTATGAGACAGCTATACATGGCATGTGTGACAAGTATTTCTGACTATGCAAGCCCTGTCTGGTGGAGGGGACAACAGTCCTTTGCTGATAAACTTCAAGGATTACAAAATATTGCATTAAGAAAATTATTGGGACGCTTTAAAACATCACCAATTAGACCAATGGAAGTAGAGGCATGTCTGTGCCCACCAGAAATCAGGTTGAATCATAGCAGAAGAAAATATGCTATGAGAACATTCAGTCTTACCCCAAATTATCCATTATCTGTGATGATGAAACAAAACTTGGAAAAATATATATATCAAGAAAGAAGAAATGCAAAAGAAAATCAAGTCAAAAGAATTAGGGAGTCCCTAAAATATAACCCTGATCTAGATAACATTGAACAAGTAGATCCCAACCTTTGGTCACCTTGGGATATACAAATACCATACGTTGTCCATGTGGGAAATGGGGGCAAAGATGATGAGAAAATGTTGCACAATAAATTTCTAAGAAATGCTAGAGATAATAGTCAAATAATTTATTATACTGATGCATCAGAAACATCAGATAGTTAAGGAATTGGAATATCACTCATTGCATACCACCAGATAAGGAAAATAAAAAGGACTGAGTACCACAGTCTCTCCAAAGATACAAGTACAATATATGATGGAGAGTTGGAGGCCATTGTCAGAGCTATTGAACATGCCCAAAGACAAGATTGGGACTGTAAGTTAGTTACAATATTTTCAGACAGCCAAGCAGCTCTCAAAAGATTAAGCAATTTAAGCAGTAAGGCAGGTCAAATAAAAGTGATCCGGGCTATAGAAGCTGCCGCACAGCTACAATACCATGGTATTGAGGTCCAATTAAGATGGGTGCCAGCTCATCAGGGTATTAAAGGAAACATTGAAGCAGACAAGCTAGCAAAAATTGCAGCAAATAGCAACCCAGATGAAAGCTATCCTTTGAGTCTAGTACATATGGGAAACAAACTACAAGAAATAAGATGCCTAGAGTGGCAGAAAATAGTTGAAAGGTATGATGGAAAAAGACAAGAGGATGAAAATCCCTATTCATATTCTACAATTTATCCATGGAGAATACGGAAAAAACCATGGATACCAAGGGGAGTAAGAAGAGAAGTAAGCTCATCCTTCTATCAACTGTAGATAGGACATGGGTACTTTAAATCATATATGAAAAGAATAGGACAATCAAGTTTGGGGCACTGCAGCTGTGGAGAGGAGCAAAATCCGAGGCATTTGCTGCTAGATTGTAGGAAGTTTGCTCAGAACAGGAAGAGAATGAAAGAGAAGCTACAGGGTCAGGAAATGAGCCTGGAAATATTGCCTCATAATAAGATTGGAATTAGTGCAACATTAGAATATTTGAGAGAGACAAAAATATCAACTAGGGGATGGTATTTGGGGGGTGAAAGTAGAAGGGTTGAGATTAGGAGTTGATGAATTTAGGGAAAAAATTGTAGTGAAGCTACACATCTTTTAATAGTCATAGACTCAAATAGGATGTAAATTTAATTAAAAAAAAAAAAAATGTGGGCCAAGTCCAACTACCCGGCTGTTAAGTATTCCATTCCACTTCATCAGCATGGGGAGGAGATGGGAAAAGTGCATTTCAAAGGGCCTTGCATTTTCCCTCAAAAGACTCCTGTAACCGGTTGTCTGCAAATACTTTCGAAAATCGGTATTTCATCAACAACTTCCGCCAACCATCAGTTACAGCAATACTGTTATAGTTATGAGCTTGCGGAAGATATCTTGATAGACAAATAAAGGTGACTGGCGATGTACAAGGAGAACAAATATGTGAGATGGGAGCAATGAGCTAATGTGTGCAGTCTTGGTTTTTCTATCTAATTGAATGTGTGGGTTCTATACATTCTATGTACATGGGTCGGCTAATTTACTAAGCTAGCTCCTGACAAATCCCTTGGCACACCGTAACACTCCCCCTGTTGGTGATAACTATTATGGACCTTAGTATGGCCTAAAAGAGTGAGCCAACAATAGAGTGCCACTGAGACTTATTTTATTGTTACTAGTGACTTGTGCTTGGTTAACGCATCAGCCAGTTGATTGGTTGTTGGCACGTAAATAACAACAATGGACCCATCCTGAAATTGATTGCGACAGTAGAAATTTCGTAGTGCAACATGCTTTGTACGTCTGTGGTTATCATGATTTTTGGTTAGTGATATGGCAGACTGGTTGTCCACGTAGAGACTGGTGCCTTTAATGCCTTCGATTTGATCTTGAATTCCCAATTCCCAAAGCAATGACTTGACCCAGTTTAGTTCACGGCAAGTCTCTGTTGCAGCCAGAAATTCTGCTTCAGTTGATGATAGTACAACTTCACGCTGTAGATGTGATCTCCACATTATTGGCCCCTCTCCTAATCTGAGAAGTGTGCCGGACGTTGAGCGACTGGTGGATGGATCTGCGGCAAAGTCTGCGTCTGAATATGCTTCCAATACTGGTTTTTCCTTTGACCTCGTGAAAGTAATACCTTGATCGGGATCTTTTGCGATATATCGGAGCACACGACGCGCTGCTTGTAGGTGTTCCATGCAGGGATTTATCAAGAAACGCGCAAGGTGATTTACTGCAAAGGCAATATCTGGTCGGGTGTTATTTGAAAGATATTGAAGACCCCCAACAATTGAATTGTACTCAGTTCTAGTCTGGAGTGTGCATTGCGAGGCATTTGGCTCTAATAATTGCTCCAGAGGTCTGTTGGCGGGTTTACAATCAGAGAGCCCGTGTCTATTCAAGAGCGTCCGGGCATATTGCCCCTGTGTTAGTTTGAGCGTATCTTTGTCTGGGTAATCTATGTTTATTCCTAGAAATAGGTTTGTTTCGACAGGTTTAAGCTTGTACCTTTTGTACAGTGCATGCATGAGATCGTTTATTTTATCAATGTCCGGTCCTAATATCTGAAAATCATCGACATGCACCACAACAAAAAGATCCCTGCTTTGGTTGGCATACAAACACACATCAGAAATTGTTGGGAATAGTCCCAGTGATGCCAGGGTAGCCTTGACGTCGTCGTACCATAGCGCTGCAGCTTGCTTTAGACCATACAGACCTTTGCGCAAGAGTATGATATGACCATCTCTTTCGAAACCCTTCGGCATCTCCATGAATAGATCTATATTGAGATCAGGGTTGAGAAACGCTGTTGGAACATCACCTTGACATCTGTGCCAGTTAAGCTGATGTGCTACAACTAACATGATCCTTCCAGTTCCAGGTCTAGGTGTGGGGGCAAATGTTTCTTGATAATCAATTCCTGGTCTTTGTGTGAATCCTTTTGCTGTACAGCGTGCCTTGTATTTGTCAATACTTCCGTCCGCGAGGAACTTCTTCTTGAAAACCCATTTGCACTTCATTGGGCTGCGACCTTTTGGTAGAAGTGATCTTTTAATGATCTGGATAGCTCCAGTTTCCTTTAGGGAGTTGATTTCCTGTTGCGCTGCCTGCCTCCACTGTCGCGACTCACCACTTGTCATTGCCTCCTCCCATGTTTTGGGATCAGTATAAGGCTGTACTGCTAGACCATGGTGAAGACGATAGTAATTTAACTTTTTAACATTTCTACCACTTCTTGTTTGTGTAGTCTCAGCTTCTGGTGAATGTGGCCGCTTTTGTCCAGCAATTGGTGGAACTGGATCCCATCCAGTCATAATTTTATCATATTCAGTCCACTCATCATCTGGTTCATAGTCCATTACATCACTTAATCCAACCGGAGATCCTGGTCGTTCATATGTTGTCAGAGGACCGTGAACTTCTTGATCAGACAAATTTTGAGTAATTTGCTGTGTATTTGGCGGACTGATTTGCTGTTGGTCTCCTGTTTGTTCTTGTACCCCCTGCATATCTTGATGATTTCTAAAAATAGTCTGATGTTGAGCTGCTTGTGACGTTTCTACTGGGCCGATTACCTGACAATCCCGTTGTTGTACAGGTCCTTGCGTGGATTCTTGGTTCAATTCACGCTGCCATTCCATAGGAGAGCTTGTTACTGCCTCATCTTGTGTATGGGATCTAGATGACTGATGATTGGATTGAATTTCATCACGAGGAACTATTGATGAATCAAGCTGGGAATCATTAGCGTCAGGAATTATTGAGTTTGGCTGGCTTGAGCTCTGTGAGCAGTACTCCCCCTGAAATTCTTGTTGGGTAATTTCTTCTGACGGTGCCCATGAAGGTGATTGATGTGTTGACGTTGTCGATTCAGCAAAGATAGAATTATCCCCTGCCCAATAATCAATAGTTTGTTGATGGTCAGATCTTTCGCATTCATCACCATACATTACATCCTCATTGAATGTTGCATGAGGTGTGAAGCTAATTTTCCATTTCTGCCCATTAATCGGTGTCCAATGTGGGTGGTGAATAATGAAATTCTTATCTGTATTAACTTGGAATCCAATGAACCAGCCTTTACATGCTCTCGGCTCAAATTTGCTTGGTTTGGGGTCAGTCAGCTTATATGCCCGGCATCCAAATCGTGGCAAGTTATTAAAGTCAACCTTGTCTGGGCATGGCTGTTTGAGGCTCTTAAGAAAGTCTATTAGTGGAACCTGCTTAGTCCGGAGACAAAAGAGTCTATTTGTAATAAAACATGCATGTTGGACTGCCCAGGGCCAATATTTAGCCGGCATTTTAGCATCAATGAGCATAGATCGTGCTACTCTTAAAATCACCTTATTTGCCGCTTCAGACAGTCCGTTTTGTTCTGGTGTATCAGGTGCAGATGTGTGCGTCTGTATGCCATGTTGTTCACAGTAAGCCCTGGTCCGCGTAAACTCCGTGCCGCCATCCCTAAATATTATACGTATACGCTTACCGTACTGGTGATGCATGGTATTTATCCACTGGATAAGCGTTGTTGCAATTTGATCCTTTGTATGGATTGCTAGCGCCCATCTCATGCGGGTTTTGGCATCAGTTATGATAACAGCATATTGATGACCGAGAAGTGACGGAGCTATTGGGCCTACTGTGTCTAAGAATATTTCATCTAGGGGACTGTTTGGTATGAGTCTCGGTTGGCGGGAGACAAAGCGTTGTGCTTTGCTCAGATGGCATGTCTCACACACACTTAGATCTGAAGTATCTAGATTCTCTAGACCTATAGAACACTGTGAGGTTTTTTGAGAATCTTTTGTCCAACATGCCCCAGCCGTTGATGCCATCGTTGAGTATTATTTGTCTTGGGCACTCTTGCAACTCCAGGCGCTGCTATTTGCTGGGTTACACTTTCCCCTCCACCTTCCAGAGGTAAGATGTATGATACATCGTTCTTTTGAATAATACGCGCTATGGGCATGTCAGGTTGACCTTTATTTTTACGGACCAGAAACCTCTTGACAGGGTCAATAGTTATGCCCCCAAGTCGCTCTAGTCTACCAGCAGAGATTATATTGCATGATGATTTCGGGGAGTAGAGAGTATTGTGTAAGTCTAGCCTGAATATTCCCAGCTTAATGTGGGCTGTTCCTTCCTTAGTGAGAGCCATCGCTCCTACAGCCTGGTCAAATCTGAATGGATGTATACGCTCGTGGAGGTTAATAAAGGCAGATTTCATGCTCACAAAGTGGTGCGATGCACCGGTATCATATATGAAAGGCATTTTATTTCCACTTATAGCTGCTGCAGATATGTTTACACTTTCTGAATATTCAGATTCACCATCTTCGATATTCTCCTGGATGGATGCCTTTGCTTTACCCTTGCCCTTTCCTTTACTCAGCCACTTTTCTGCTTTAGGTCCAACTGCCAATTCCGGATGTTGTTTGTAGCAATACTTGTTTTTATGCTTGTGCCAGCACAGCCTACATGTTGCTTCTGGATCTGGTTTATTAACATCTTGTTGTTGTGGAGCAGCCATCATGGCGATTTTAGGTGCTTGGCTTCGGACTCCGGCCTCGGTTCGCAGTGTGGACATCATATAATCCAGTGGTGCAAGGGTATTTTTTAGAGTTCGAGTCTTCGTGCCTCTCCAGATGTCAAGCCACTCCACCTCTTTTGTGCCAAAAACAAATAAAGCTGCTGCTTGTCCTTTATGGACTTTGTAGTCTTCTGCCATTGCTGATTCATCTGCAGCTGCCATAACTGAAGCTGCATTGTTAACACTTTGCAGCCGCTTACGGAACACATCGCAGTATTCATCTGCAGTTGCAGTGAATCTAGTTTCTAACAATTTGGCAAGAGCAGTTTCATACGGTGCGGAGGCTGTTGTTATTCTAGTTTTGGCTAGCTCGTCGTACAACTGTTTCGCAGTGATCTGGTCGTAGTCTTCGGGGACCAACTCGGGGCTCAACCGAGTGATGATCGCATCTTTTGCACGAAACTCACCGTGCGACCATTTCGCAAGTGCCTTCCTGTGATTCATTGCTGCGTCTTCATCTTCATCTATTTCCTTCGGCTTAGATGGCTGGGTAATAGGGTCTATGCCTGGGACATCATGAAAGAAATGTCCTACGACATCAAGTATACTGAGTCTTGCTTGTAAGCTGCTCTTCCACTGGTTGAATGGAACTCCTTTCCTTAAGGTCACCTTGTCTGAATCTGTATTTATCATTGTTGTTGAAGAGCCCGGGCTCATAACCTGTTATAGTTATGAGCTTGCGGAAGATATCTTGATAGACAAATAAAGGTGACTGGCGATGTACAAGGAGAACAAATATGTGAGATGGGAGCAATGAGCTAATGTGTGCAGTCTTGGTTTTTCTATCTAATTGAATGTGTGGGTTCTATACATTCTATGTACATGGGTCGGCTAATTTACTAAGCTAGCTCCTGACAAATCCCTTGGCACACCATAACAAATACAAACTCCATATTCGGTTTCGCATTGTCTCGAGCTTTCGATTAATATAGTTTTCGACATACACATCCACCAATTGGAACATTTTTCGACCATCTGGCCCACCTTTTGTCACCAATTCATCCACAAATTCTGCCCAACATCAGCGACGACAATATAAACTTGATATTTGGTTTGGCATTGTCTGTAGCTTTCGATTGATATTTATTTCGACATCTGCATCCTCATATTACAACATTTTTCGACTAAAACGCCATTTTCGACCCTCTGGACGATAAATTTTCACCCAAGCCTTGCCAAGGTTCGACGCACGACGCGTCAACGCGTTCCTGACGTGCAATCAGGTGACTTCGTACAAAGTCACGTGATTTTCTTATATATTTCACTTATATTTAATTTTTGAAAAATTAAAAAAAAAAAAAAAAAATTCGAAAAAGCAATTTTTAAAAAAATATATAAAAACAAAAAAAATATTAAAAAGGCATTTTTTTTCTAACAGAAAGCAATTATAAAATTAAAATTAAAATTAAAATTAAAATATCAAAAATAAAATCTAAAAAATTCATTTAACAAATCACAAATGGGTCCCAAATCACCATCCTCACCAATGGAATTGCCCTCTTCACCACCAACACAGAAAACTTTTAATCTAAAACATATTGCAAGCCTTTCTGACTCAATATGGTGCTCAAAAAGGGCAACAAAAGAAAAGTCACCCATCTCAACTAATAACATATTTACAAGAATAGCTGAAGAAGACTCACTGAGCAGGGGTCCTATAACTGCACAAAATTTTGAGCCTAAAAACACCAACAATAATTTTCAACACGAAAATCATATAAAAGAAAGTCACCAGACTCAATTCTTCCAACCATCAAGTCCAGAAAAGTAATTCAGATTACAGAGCCAGAGATAACAAAGCAACACACCTTTCTGTCTGCCATTCAAGAATCTCGAAATTTACTTGTCAAAGCATACAGCTTGACAAAAAATATAGAGAAGAAAGATGCAGTTCTAGATCTTGTTGAAGTCTTCAGAAATTTTATTGAGGATGGTCGAGTCAGACCAAATACTATTAATAAACCTACAGCATCACCAAGTGAGTTATTATCAACAAATGAGGTACCAGCTGTACCAACACCTACTGTACCCTCATATGCTCAAATGCTGAGGAGAAATGTACCAATTCCACCACCATCAACTGCACAGCATTCAGCAAATGGAATGAAAATCTTACATAAATTGACAAACCATGTAGCTCCAGTTGTCTGCCCCACTGAAACTATCTTACAAGAGAGTTTACCAAAATCTTCACCTCACCATATCACAACTGCACTGCCAAGGGAGAATGTGGTTACATTAGTCACAAAGCACGGGGAAAAATTGCCCTCATATGATGCCTTCTCTATCAGAGAGAGGATTAATAAAATTCTGGGGAAGCGTGCCATTTCAAGAGTACATACCTCAGTGAAAGGCAACCTGGTTTTGACATGCATGGACTCACCTCCAAGTGAACTACTTTTAGATCAGGAAAAATGGGAGCCTGTGTTTACAGGATGGACCATTAATAAAGTTCAAAAAGTAAGCCATTAGCCAAAGCTAGTGGTTCATGGTTTACCAACCTCAATTCCTATTAATGCCATTAATGAAGAGATTGAGATTTTCAATGAGGGAACAAAAACCCAGGGCCAGCCCAGATGGTTAAGCAAAACTTACCAACAGAGGCTCAGAGCATCAATTACCTTCTCTGTCACATCTGAAGAGGAAAAAAATGATTTAATCAAGTCAGGTGTCCTCATTGGAGGTCTCAGATTGAAAGTAGTGTCTTTTAAGCAGTCCACCCAGAAGACCCAGTGCCAAAAGTGTCTAAGCTTTGGACACCATCAAATAGGATGTACCAAGGATCCAGTCTGTGCTATCTGCCTTGGAAAGCATATTACTACATCCCACAAATGTTCCACTTGCAGTGCCACCCAAAGCTGCATCCACCATGCAGTTCAATGTGCCAACTGTAAATCAAACAATCACTTGGCTTTCCAGAGACAAAATTGCGGCTACTTCAAAGCATTGTCATGTTAGGTACACTCAAAATAGGCCAACACAATGCTGCAAGGGGTCGAGAGATCTTGCAGTCCCTTTTTGAGGTTGCACTCAAGGAGGATATAGACATTCTTTTCATTCAAGAACCATATGTGTTCTATAATCATTGTTTAGAGGCATATCAGCCTATCACTCATTCAGCTTTCAACATTATTCAACCCTTAATTGCTAATACATTTCGACCCAGGGTCATAACCTGTGTCAAAAAGACTAGTCAACTCAATATCACTGCTAGATATGATATGGTTTCTGATCCTGATTATGAACTTCTGGAACTACGACTTTCTTGTGAGGCATTCTATGTGGTACATATGTACAATGAGAAGCCAACCTCGAATCTTTTAAGCCAGCTAACACTACAGCGCTTCCTGGACCTTAATCCACAAATGGAGAAGCCATTCTTATTCCTGGGAGATGTCAACCTGCACCATTCTTCATGGAATCCAGAGGTTTAGAACAACACCCTTCTCGCTAATAATTTAGTGAGATACCTGGACAGTGCTCGAGCTCAAATCATCATCAACTCGGCCATTATTGAAGAGTATGGGGGTACGTTCCACAGGTCTAATTCTAGAAGAACTTCAATCATTGATCTAGCCTTTGCAGCAAGATTTCAACAATTCAAATGGGGCAACTGGAGGTATGGATCAAGAGCAAATAAGATCTAGATAAACAAAAATCCTTGACCTGCTAAATGTATTTCATGAATTCATGGAAAATGATGGGGCTACTCATAGAACAAATACAATACTTTCAGCCCAAGTGCAAAGACTCGAGCAAACAGCACAGATCTTGCAAACCTCAGTCCAGAGAACAAATGCTGCAAATAACAATTCTAGAAATACCATGGGGAACAGTGTGCCTCCACAAATACCTGAAAACACCAGACCTTGAGCTAGAAATGGAGGGAGACAGACCCAACACCGGGCCAATCAAGCAGGACACCAAGCTCCGAGAACATGGGCTGATGTAGCATCAAACAGTACAGGGCAACAAAATCAAGCTGTAGGAGACTGAATACAAGTGCAGTCCAGAAGGAAGAAAGAGCCAGCAAAGCCTGTGGACACCAAAAGGGCTATTCTGATTCAAGATGAGACAACCAGGACTAATTACAAATTACAAAGATCACATCCAGTTCAATCCAAATTAATTTCTCCACTGAGGGATGAGTTGTCACTATCCTCAGATCTGGATCTTGAAGTCTTCAACTTCCTATCAACTACACCTACTCAACTCACTCGGATTGGACAACTGTTGAAACAATTTTCACATCTGAAGAAGCTAGAACAAAGAGATGACAAATGGGTCCCTCCATGGCTTCAGCCCAAAATTTCAATTAACATTTCACAGCTTCCAAAAGATCTAGCTGCACTGGAACACAAAGCACATATCAAATCTCTTCCCAACAATACCACCATTGTCTACACAGATAGATCTCTTTCAAAGGGCAAAGGAAGTAGTATTGGCTTTATTATGTACCTACCAGTCAGTAGAGAGATAAAGGTCTTCTCCTTTAACCTAGGGGAATCCATGGGGATTACAGATGCAGAGACTCTGTGTATCCTTTTTGCTATTAGACATCTGAAAAAGATAATACCTAAAGGAACCTACCATATCTTCACTGACAGTCAGGACAGCCTTAGAAGGATCCAGAAGAGGGATAATTTCTTCTCTCACCAGATCAGAAAAGAATCAGAAGCTTGCATCCTTCACCTCTCTTGGTGCCCAGGACATGTAGGCATTGAGGGAAATGAGCTTGCTGATAGATTAGCCAGGGGGGCTGTCAATAAGAAGGTTATGAGAAGCAATCAGTTCACTACATACTCATTTTTAACTCAAAGAGCTAGGGAGCTTATAATTGAAGCATGGACTCATGACTGGACTTCTGAGCTCTTCCATGAGGAGGAAGGGAGAAAAAGTAAGGGTCTAGGCAAGTTTTACAGGATCCAGGCTCAGA
Organism: Blumeria hordei DH14; assembly: GCA_900239735.1. Lineage (NCBI taxonomy): Eukaryota > Fungi > Ascomycota > Leotiomycetes > Helotiales > Erysiphaceae > Blumeria > Blumeria hordei. The sequence goes on along the minus strand of OENG01000008.1, from coordinate 8,025,780 downwards.
CATCAATACCAACCTTTTCAACCAAACCTTTGAATTTTCAAAGGTCATAATCGGAGTACTGAGTAAACATACTTCCAGGCAAAGACAGGAATTGGCAATATAAGAGCATACATATTCAAAATTGGGAAAACCAAAGATGAAACATGTAATTTTTGTAAAAATGGGAAGCAGACCATGCAACATTTGATATTGCATTGTCAAAACTATAGCAAAGAAAGAAAGGAATCATTTACTAATATAGAGCCATTCATACTCCCAATATTGTTCCGAAAAAAAGGGGGAAAGAAGCATTGCTAAAGTTTTTGAAGGCTTCAAAGTGTATAAATGCACAGAAAGGAGATTAACTAGAAACACAAAAAATTGGAAATATAAATATTTGAGCAAGCAGGAGTAAGGGAGGGATAAGAAATTTGAAGTTGCCACTGTATAATAATTAGATAAATTGTCATAGCTTTATAGCTGAATACAAAATGAATTAAAAAAAAAAAAAAAAAATATCAAAGTCATGGTGGACAGAAGAACTCACACAACTTTGCAAATTGTTTCACAAGCTAAGGCTGTACCAGAAATTCTCCTCCAATCAACAGGTAGTTCAGGATACAAAATTAGCAAGGAACAAATATTTTCATCAAATTCAGTACAATAAGAGGCAACACTGGTTTGAGTTCCTTGCTTCAGCTAAAGACAAGATGATTTTCAAGGCTTACAACTACACCAGCCAAGATAAATTCCAATCAACAGACATACCAAACATCAGATACCAACCAGCAGACAACAGTAACCAGGTATTGGTAGCCTCATCCTTTGAAGAAATATGTGATGCTCTAGCAAACATACTATTTCCACAAGGCATCACACAACTAGCCAGTAGAAGTACTGATGATATCATCACACCAAATAATGAAATTCTAGAATTACCAGAATCAGGATGTGGAAGACTCTGGGACTGGCCAGTTTTGACCATGGAAGAGATGAAAAATGCAGCTCCAAAAAAATCAACAGCTCCAGGACTAGACCAGCTTGATTGGACAATTATCAGGGCAGCTTTATCAGCCATACCACAATTCTTTTTCCAGGCCTACTCGCAGTTATTTAATGGTGGAAAACATCCAGCCCAATGGAAGCAGGCACTTGGAATAATCATACCCAAGAGAAATAAAAAGGACTACAGCTCTCCAAAAGCCTACCGGCCGATTTCTCTTCTTCCATATGTATCCAAGCTTCTGGAGAGGATTTATGCCAATCGGATTTCATACTTTGCTAACACAACCAGTGACTTACTGCATCATAGCCAAATGGGAGGTCGAAAACAGAGATCAACAACTGATGCAGCCTTGCTTTTGCAGAACTTTGTGGAGCAGAATAAAATTAAGAACAGAGTTGTATCTACTGTCTTCCTCGACATTCTCGGAGCATTTGATTTACTTCAGCCATTAGCATTGACAAAAGTGCTCCAGAAACTTCAGCTACCAATAGTTTTCATTTCATGGGTCAACTCTTTTTTGACAGGTAGAACAATGCAGCTATGCTTCAATGGACAGATGAATAGTGAATTTCAAGTCACTGGCACACACCAGGGCAGCCCTATCTCCCCCTTGCTCTTCCTACTCTCTATAGGATATCTGTACCCATTGGAAACACCCCCTAACTTTCTCCAACTGTCCTACATTGACGACCTATCAATTTTAGTGGCATCAACATCAGTAGACAAAAATATTTGCCTATTAAAAGAAGCTACAGATAATCTAATTGAAAGAGCAAACAAGCTATCAATCACCTTTGAGATGGACAAAACCGAGCTCATCCACTTCTCCCAACATAGGAAGCCACTCACATCAACTCTTATACTACAAAATAGTGTAACTTTACATCCAAGTGAGATGGTGCGATGGTTGGGTTTCTGGTTTGATAGGAAACTATCCTTCAAAGCGCATGTAGATAAAAGGCTTCAGCTAGCCAATGGAGCCCTCAGTAGAGTGAAGCAGCTTGCCTCATCTACAAAAGGGCTTCAATTTCAAGCCCTACGCCACTTGTATATAGCTTGTGTCACATCAGTGCTAGACTACGGCTCTGTACTACAACAGGACTTGTTCCTAACTATCTACAAGATAATATTGGGAATTAAATTGGTTGAATTTATAAAATTTTGTTAGTCTCTTTCATGTAGAAACTAGAAGTCCTCTATAGTCATAGACTCAGATAGGACTTTAATAAAATCTAATCTAATCTAATCTATGGCTCTGTACTCTGGCAGGGAAGAAGAGGTTCAGGAACACTAACTAATAAGTGTCAAAGGCTTCAGAATCAAGCAATCATACTATTAACTGGTGCCTACCAACACAGCTCAATCAAGGCCCTCGAAGTGGAAGCAGCCATCCTGCCAAAAAAAGTCAGACTGATGAAGCATGCATTTAACTATGCCCTCCGACTTTTAAGACTTCAGAATACACACCCTGTACAGCAACTGCTGTTTCAGCCATTGAAGGATGAATTGAATACACTTCCAGAACTGGACCTCGGAATATTTGACAAGTTGGAAAAGCCAACAAATCAGCTTACAAGAATTGGGATGTTTCTCAAGTTATTTACTAAGTTTCAGAAGCTAGAGGAAATAAATTCAGCTTGGATGACACCATGGAACTCAGCACCTCTAGAGATTAACATATCATCTTTATCCAGGGTTTCAGCTCATGAACAACATTTAAAATCAATGCAGTTAATAGATCCAGACATAGCCATAGCTTACACAGATGGATCTCTATCCAAGAGCAATGTCAGCAGCATTGGATATGTCATCTACATGCCAACTACCCGAGAGGTGAAAAGCTTCTCCTTCAATCTGGGAAGCTCCATTGGAATCACTGACACTGAAACCTACTACATTTACAAAGCAATCCAGTTCCTTAAGAAAAAGCTGCCAAATGCAAGATACCAAATTTTTAGTGACAGCCAAGCAAGTCTTCAGAGAATTCAGGGGAAGACAAATCACTTCTCACACCAAATTCAAAACCTAGCCAAAGACTGCAACCTAACCATTTCTTGGTGTCCAGCCCATGTGGGTATTGAGGGGAATGAACTTGCAGACTCACTTGCAAAAGGAGCAGTAAAAAAGATAGCTTTAAGAAAAGACAAATTTACATCCCATTCTTTTCTAAAGCAGAAAGCAACGAAATATATTTTAGAAGCTCGGCATAATGACTGGCAAACTGAAGTTCTCAGAGAAGAGGAGGGTAGAAGGTCTAGGGGACTTGGCAAGTTCTACAGAATCCAAGCTCAGATGCACATACCAACCTTTTCCTTACAACCATTTCACTTTCAAAACCACAGCAGGATGGTTGAATCAGCATTATTCCAGGCAAGAACTGGGATGGGGAATACCAGAGCTTACCTGAGTATAATTGGGAAAGTTAAAGATCAAAGCTGCAATTTTTGCAAGGCTAAAAAGCAGACCACTAAACAATTAATTCTTCACTGTTCTAGATTTTTCAAGCAAAGGGAATTGGCATTTGCTGATATAAAGCCTTTTTCATTACAGATTCTATTAAGAACCAAAAGGGGGAAGGAAGCCCTTCTACAATTTTTGAAAACATCCAAGTGTATGTCAGCATACAAAGGAGATGATATAGGCTCACAAATAATGGACATATAGTAATATGGAGAAGTGAGCTAGGGCGTTAACTGGTGTGATTCTTCAATGTAAAAATAAATAGATGTTAAATTGTCATAGCTAGATAGCTGAATGCAATATGATTCAAAAAAAAAAAAAAAAAAGGTGGAAGGCTCCAGAAATCAGTAGTAGATGCCAGCTTGTTACTGGTTGACAAAGTACAGAGTGAAAAAGCAGCTGGAAGGAAGACCTCAACCCTCTTTCCGGATATAAAGGGCGCCTTTGATCATGTGGCCAAGAACCAACTTCTCGGGATACTAAGTAGGATGGGACTTCCTCTTAGCATTCTAACATGGGTGGATTCTTTCCTAAGAGATCGACAACTAAAATTGGCCTTTGATGGACAAGTGGAAAAGTTTTCACCAATTGAGACTGGCATTCCACAGGGAAGCCCAATTTCACCCATATTATTTTTAATCTATATCAGAGATATTTTTAGCTCTAGAGCAGGCCAGTTCATATCATACATTGATGATATTGCATTGACTGTCTCGTCTACCAGCTTCAAGAAGAACATTGAAATATTGGAAAGAGCATATCAAAGATTACAAGATGTTGGAAGAGCAAGTGCTGTCATATTTGATATAGAAAAGACTGAAATCATTCACTTTGCAAAATCAAAAGAAGCCAAAGAATGCCCATTGACCTTACCATGTGGAAGATCCATTTCTACTTCCCCTGTTGTAAAATGGCTGGGTGTTGTCATGGTTCTTATCATGACTCTCCATAAAAGGGTGAAAATGTGCCTAAGCAGCGGTAGGGGGTCTAGTTGTCATATTAACCCAATTGTACAGGAATGGAAAGGACTGGTGTTGTTATTGACACTAGCGTCGAGCTAGTCCGAGGAGACCCTTAAGTAGTCCTCGTTCACGTCTCTAGAGGGCGTGCAACGTTTTGTTAGATTTCCGTATCTTGTTTGCATCCTATCTTGTCTACGTTCCATCTTACGTATCTTGTTCATATCTTGACCCGTGACTTCTATCTTGAATACTCTCTCGCCCCGTAACATCACGTCGCACCTCTAAAAACCTTGACTCACTTTGACCGACTCTCCCATCACATTCACCTGCGCATCAGACTTTCTCTCACATCTCCCAAAAGTGGATGAAGCTACTCGAAAAAAATTAATGACAGAAATTTTCGAAACAGGCTCTAATCTTCAGGTCAAAACCCAGAGCTTAAAGAAAAATATATCTCAAATAGGGGCAACAGAAAACCGAAATCCTTGCTATAAACTCCGAACTAAGGCAAGAACTCTTGGAACTAAGAGCCACGCACACAAAGTTATTGCAGGCTTCGGCAGTGAATAATTACAAACTGAAGGAATCTGAAGGTCTGGTGGAGACTCTTCAATCACAAATCTTGGACAATCAAAGGATTGGGCCAGTGGGAACCCCACAATCTGAACTTTTCCGTATCAATGAGAAGTTTACCGGCCGAGATAAGGCTCAATATCCTTCATTCCAGCGACAGATTAAGATAGCTCTGGCCCAAAATAAAGACAGGTATAATTCACTTCAGTCTCAGATATCATTGATCTACCAAAATTTGGGACCAGGGCCAAAATCTTTCCTGGATCAATATTTGTCTGAGGACGGCTTGTTTATTTTTGAGTCTCTCTGCTCGGTATGGGATGTTCTAGACGTTTCCTACCGGAACCCAAACGAAGAGGAAGAAGCCCGGGACTCTCTGAGTTGTTTACGCCAATCTAGTCAATCTTTCGGTACTTTCTTGTCGGAATTTCAACGCCTTCACAATCTTTCCGGCATAACAGATCCTAAGACTTTAATCTCATATATGTGCAATGGAGTGTCGAGCGAATTGCGAATATGTATTGGACAACACCAGGACATTCACAAGAATTATGACTTTGATGAATATGTTAACCTGTGCAGAGATTGTGTGGTTCGACTTGATCTTGAACGCCTGGCTCACTACTTAGATCGTGTTACAAATCATAGTGCACCTAGACCTAATTACCGAAACCAAGGCTCAGAATTTCGAGGGCCTAGTCCGGCCTTCATTCGAAAGCCAGCTCCCCGACCCCCTATAGCCTTTGAGGCTAGCAATACATCTTCTGGAGGTGATCCCATGATACTGGACAAATTTAATATGTCACATTTGGGTCCGGATGGCCGACTCACACGAGAGGAACGTTTCAGGAGATTTGAACTGGGATTATGCATGAGATGTGGGAAATCAGGTCATCAGGCTATTGGCTGCAACACTAGGAATAGAGGTATGGTCAACCAGCTCTACATGGAGCCAAATATTCCAAGAGATCCAGAACAACAGTTAAAAGATTAGATCAGGATCATTGTCACGATCCTGGTCGCTCTGAATGTATGATAATGAAATCAGAATTAATTATATCATCATTATCCGAACCATCCTTGAAAAAATTAAACTCACTTGTATTTTCTTGTCAACTTATATCTGATAATAAGATAGTAAACTCATGTGCATTTATTGATTCCGGTGGTAATGGTTATGGTTTCATTGACATCTCATTCGTGCAATTACACTCTTTAAAATTAATTAAACTGGAAAATCCACGCACTCTACGAGTTGTGGACGGCAGAAGCTCGTCAGCAGGTATGGTGACTCATTTCGTGATGGTCAAACTATCTATATCCAACCATACCGAAGTTTCCCACCTATTTGTCACTAAGTTTGGCCTATTCCCTATTATATTGGGTCATGGATGGCTATCTCGGCACAACCCTAGCATCAATTGGTCGACCAACTCTATGTATTTTTCGTCACCTTATTGCTCAAAATCTTGTATCATGCCACTCAAGCCCAGTCATTCGGGCCGTGTAATTATCAAAGCGATAAAAGGACTGAACGCTGTCAACCTTGTCTCATCTCTCAATATACCCGATCGAGAGACACATATCGGCCACCTTGACATTAAAATGATAGGTGCTACCCCTTTCAATCATCTAGTAAATCAGGATTCTACCGAAGTTTTCACTTTATCTCTCTACGCTATAGATCAAGCTCTAATCAAAGATGAGGCCAAAGAAATTCAAGTCGGATTACCTCAGTGGCTCCATCACCAAACTACGGCTTTCTCTAAACTGGAATCCCGTGAGCTACCTCCACATCGCCCGATTGACCATAAAATAATGCTTAAGGATGGTTCTCAGCCCCCTTTTGGAAAACTCTATGGTATGTCCCGCGAAGAACTTAGAGCCCTTCGTGAATGGTTACACGATAATCTTTCGAAAGGTTTTATTCAAGCAAGCTCTTCTCCTGCAGCCTCCCCAATATTATTCGTAAAAAAGTCTGATGGGGGACCGCTACTCTGCATGGATTATCGCGCATTAAACGCTATTACTGTCAAAATTAGATACCCTATTCCTCTCATCACAGAAACTCTCGATAGATTATCTAAAGCCCGCTATTTCACTAAACTTGATGTGATCTCGGCATTTAATAGGATTAGAATAGCGAAGGAGGATGAGTGGAAAACCGCGTTTCGCACCCGCTATGGATTATTTGAGTCACTAGTAATGCCGTTTGGTCTAACTAATGCCCCAAGTACTTTTCAGAATTATATTAATAGCATGCTCCAGGAACATCTTGACGTATTCTGTACAGCATATTTGGACGATGTCCTAATATACAGTAACACGCTAGAGGAACATCGAAGCCACGTTAACTTGGTTCTAGACAAGCTTCAAACTGCAGGGCTTCAATTGGATATCAAGAAATGCAAATTTGAAGCTACAGAGGTAAAATATTCAGGACTAATTATTTCCTGTCGAGGCATTGAAATGGACCCAGACAAAATTGAGTGTGTCAAACTCTGGAAGACCCCGTCATGTGTCAAAGATGTTCAGGCTTTCCTCGGGTTCGCTAACTTTTACTGTCGCTTCATCAAGGAATTCTCTCGTGTAGCACTTCCACTAACTGAACTAACTAAGAAAAGTACATTATGGCAGTGGTCCACAGAATGCGAGAAAGCATTTGTTTCTTTAAAGGGAGCTTTCACCAAGTCACCTATTCTGAGACACTTTGACCCTGATCGCCAGTGCATTGTTGAAGTCGACTCAAGCGACTGGGCTCACGGTGGTATCTTGTCCCAGTACGGCGATGAGGAAATTCTGCATCCAGTAGCTAGCTTCTCAGGCCGCTTACAGCCATCCCAAATTAACTATGAAATTTACAACAAAGAACTCCTAGCAGTAGTCACCGCTTTTGAACACTGGCGCCCAGAGCTTCAAAGCACAATACATCCCGTAATAGTTATCTCTGATCACAAAAATTTGGAGTATTTTATGTCCACAAAAACACTTAATAGAGGTCAAGCCCGATGGTCAGAATTTCTATCCAGGTTCAACTTTGTTATAACCTATCGACCTGGTAAACTAGGAGGTAAACCGGATGCACTAACCAGGCGATCTGAGGACCGCCTGTCAGATAAGGAGGATAAGCGTCTATCTCAACAACTCCAGGTTGTGCTCAAGCCTCATAACCTCGATCCCATAATAGTCCACAACCTCAAAAATAATCTAGAACTCTCTCAAACTTCACTTCAAACTCCTATTCATTCACTCACTACTTCCGAACAGATTGAAAGTCTCATTACGGACGGGTACAAAGTAGATAAATCTCTCCAGAAATATATCCAGATCCTGCAAGGCCCAGGCCCTCACCGGTCTAAACATCTTGACCTCTCCCGATGTAGTATGAAAAATAAACAGCTGTATTATGACAATTTGATTTATATTCCAGATATTCCAGATATTCCAGACCTTAAACTCCTTTTAATAAAGAGTTGTCACAATCATCCTAGTGGGGGCCATTATGGTAAAAATAAGGTTTTCGCAGAAATTTCTAGATATTACTGGTGGCCCAACATGCTTCAAATCATCTCTCAATACACAAATAATTGTCATATCTGCAAGCAAATAAACCCATCAAGACTTAAATAAAAAGGACTGCTGAAACAGCTTCCCATACCTGAACGACGCTGGCGGGATATATCTGTGGATTTTATTGGGCCCTTACCTGAGTCGGAAGGTGTTGATTGTATCATGGTTGTTGGCTGTCGACTCACGAAGGCACGCCATTTCATTCCTTGTAATACAAATATTGATGCAATGGGTACTGCAAAACTATTTTATCGGCATATCTGGAAACATCATGGGTTTCCGGAATCAATTGTATCAGATAGAGGTCCGCAGTTTGTAGCAAAGTTTTGGCACTCTGTTTGTGAGCGTACAGGAACGAAACTCCTCTTTTCAACTGCATGGCACCCGGAAACTGATGGCCAAACAGAACGATTTAATGCCATCCTAGAATGCTACTTATAAGCATATTGCAACTATCAACAGGATGATTGGGTTGATTGGCTTCCATCTGCAGAGAGCAACGCGAATAACACCGAATCAGAGACAACTAAGGTAGCCCCATTTTTCGCTAATTCAGCTCAGCACCCCAGGTCAGCAATAACTCCATATCACCAGTTGAGTCCTACCGCGTCCAAATACTCAAAAATTCAAGTAAATTTAGGATCAAGTTTGTTGATCAGATGAATCAATTAAACAATTTTCTTCGAGTAAATATGAGAGCTGCCCAGGCCTTCTACGAAAAATTTGCAAATTGTCACCGCTCTTCAGCTCCAGGTTATCAGGTTGGGGATAAGGTATTTGTTAGTGCTCAAAATCTAAAGACCAAAAGACCATGCAATAAGCTAGATTGGAAAAATTTAGGACCATTCGCAATCTCAAAAAAAATAGGTAGTCATAGTTATCAGTTGCACTTACCTGATGACTTGAGATCAATTCACCCAATCTTTCACACAAGTCTTCTTAGACCAGATCCAAACAACCCTATTTCAGGACAAGTAAACGAGCCCAATCCGCCCATTGAAGCCAATAAATCTGGAGAAGACTTATACAAAGTTGACGCTATTGTAGGATCTAGGCGCCTAAAAGACAAAAGATTTCAATATTGAGTGAAATAGACGGGACACTACGAAACTTCATGGCAACCCTTATCTGATATTGTTTCAGGAGATTCCGATAAACTTGTCCAAGCTTTCCACAAAGCAAATCCTCGGAGAATCAAACCTACGGAAAAAGAATACGCCGAAGCCATTGCAGACGCAAATTTAGGATAACTGTTGAGACAACAGTCGTAGAAGGGGGAGCTGCTGTCATGGTTCTTATCATGACTCTCCATAAAAGGGTGAAAATGTGCCTAAGCAGTGGTGAGGGGTCTAGTTGTCATATTAACCCAATTGTACAGGAATGGAAAGGACTGGTGTTGTTATTGACACTAGCGTCGAGCTAGTCCGAGGAGACCCTTAAGTAGTCCTCGTTCACGTCTCTAGAGGGCGTGCAACGTTTTGTTAGATTTCCGTATCTTGTTTGCATCCTATCTTGTCTACGTTCCATCTTACGTATCTTGTTCATATCTTGACCCGTGACTTTTATCTTGAATACTCTCTCGCCCCGTAACAGGTGTGTGGTTTGATCAAAAACTAACCTTCAAACACCACATAACAGCAAGGGTAGCCCAGGCAAAAGCAGCTTTCCAGAGGATGGCAAGACTGACAAACATTGAGAGAGGACTTAGTCATATTGCTATGAGACAACTTTACCAGGCCTGCATCATGACTATTTCTGACTATGCTAGTCCAGTCTGGTGGAGTGGGCAACAAAACTTGGCGGATCTTCTGCAGGGGCTACAAAATATAGCATTAAGGAAAATATTGGGCTGTTTCAGAACATCACCTATTAGGCCAATGGAGATAGAAGCATGCCTCTGCCCTCCTGAAATTAATTTTTTTTTTTTTTTTTTAATTTACATCCTATTTGAGTCTATGACTATTAAAAGATGAGTAGCAACACTACAATTTTTATCTCCCAAAATCAAAAACTCCCCATCTCATATCCTCTACTCTCCTCCCCCAAGTACCATCCCCTGGTCGATATTTTTGTCTCTATCAAATAGTTCAATGTTACGTTAATTCCAATCTTGTTGTGAAACAACATTTCCATGCTCAGTTCCTGACCCTGTAACCTTTCCTTCATTCTTTTCCGGTTCTGGCTGTACCTCTTACAATCTAGTAGCAAATGTCTTGGATTCTGCTCCTCTCCACAGCTGCAGTCCCCCATATTTGATTGTCCTATTCTTTTCATATATGACTTAAAATATCCATGTCCCATCTTGAGTTGATAAAATGATGAGCTGATCTCCCTTCTGACTCCCTTTGGTACCCATGGCTTCCTTCTTATTTGCCAAGAGTAGACCTCAGAATATGACAGATGAGTATTTTGCTTCTGTCTTTTTAAATCATAATTGTCCAATATATTTTGCCATTCATCAATTTTTAATTCTTCTACTTCTTGAGAAATGCATGCTAGACTCATGGGATAGCTTTCATCTGCCTCAAAATATGATGCTATTTTGGCAAGCTTGTCGGCTTCTTCATTACCCTGAATTCCTTTATGGGCTGGTACCCATTTGAGGGTAACTTTTGCCCCTTGTTCTTGAAGTTTTTGGGCTGCTTCCATGGCCCTTCTGACGAGCCATTGGCCTCCTTTGTCACCTAGATTTCCAAGTCTCTTAAGGGCTGCCTTGCTATCTGAAAATATTGTCACCTGTTTCCTGTTCCTAATCTGTCTATTTTCATGCTCAATAGCTCAGACAATTGCCTCCAGCTCTCCAATGTAGACAGTATTTGTATTCTTGGACAGGGTGTAGTGTTCTCCTAGTATTGTTTGGTCTATTTGATCACATCTTACTATTGAAATTCCAATTCCATTAGAATCTGGGGACTCAGATGCATCTGTGTAATATATTGCTTGATTTGTTCCTTTTATTCTTGACAGGAATTGATTGTACAATAATAACATCTCCTCTTTACTGGTATTTGATAAAATGACTTTATATGGGATACCTTTGCCCCAGGGGGTGTAGAGGTTTGGTGTTACTTGCTCAATATCTTGATGTTCAAAATTGTATTGTAAGCAATCTATGATTTGGGTTACTTGGTTTCCCCTAAAAAGTTTGTGTTCTTCGTGAAATTGGTGCTCAAAATTTTGGTTGAATATCATCAAAATTGGATGAGTTGGGCTTAATTTATGCATTCTCATAGCATATTTTCTTCTGCTGTGATTTAATCTGATCTCGGGAGGACAAAGACATGCCTCCACCTCCATAGGTCTTATAGGAGATGATTTGAAACATCCAAGTATTTTCCTCAATGCTACATTTTGAAGTCCCTGTAGTAGGTCAATGAAAGACTGCTGCCCTTTCCACCAGACAGGACTTGCATAGTCAGAAATACTAATGACACAGGCAAGGTATAGCTGTCTCATAGCTATATGACTAAGCCCTCTTTCAGTATTTGTTAGTCTTGCCATCCTTTGGAAGGCTGCTTTGGCTTGGGCAACCCTAGCTGTTATGTGTTGTTTAAAGGTAAGTTTTTGATCAAACCATACCCCTAGCCACTTGACCACAGTAGATGATGATAACTTTCCACCACCAGGTAAGGCCATCTGACATTATTTAGCTTCTTTTGTCTTTGCAAAATGAATCAACTCAGTTTTCTCAATATCAAATTTTACTGAATATTTCATTCCGGTGTCCTGTAATTTTTGAAATTCTCTTTCCAATATTTGGGTATTCTTTTTGAAGCTGGTAGATGAGACAGTCAATGCAATATCATCAATGTATGAGATGAATTGACCTGTCCTAGAGCTAAACATGTCCCTAATGTAAATTAAGAAAAGAATTGGTGAGATTGGGCTTCCCTGTGGAATCCCTGTCTGAATTGGTGAGAAGTTTTCTGCCTGTCCATCAAAGGTCAATTTAAGTTGTCAATCACTTAGAAATGAATCTACCTATGATAAGATGCTGAGTGGGAGTCCCAATCTACTCATGATGCCAAGAAGTTGGTTCTTGGCTACATGATCAAAGTCACCTTTTATATCCAGGAAAAGGGTTGATGTCTTCCTTCCTGCTGCCTTTTCTGTCTGCAATTTATTCACTAACAATAGACATGCATCTACTGCTGATTTTTGGAGCCTACCCCCTGTTGTAAAAATCTGAGTTCATAACTGCACACACCATCAGGGGATAACCGTGCACCAATTAAGTTAACCCCTTAGAATCTGATCACTATTGCCTCCTGATTGCTACACACTAACATCAACGTGTTCACTATAATAAGGACACCATTGTAGTTACTCTAGCTATCATAGACAATAACTTATGGAGGAACAAGGGTTGGAACTCCTGTATATAGATAGGACCTTTTTACTCTTAGTATCCACATCCACATCTACAATTCACTACCATTCAATCATCTTACTCTGTCCAAGTGATCTATTGAATTCTCCCATACCTATCAGTATTCTACTCACAAGGTGACGTCTCCCTATCCATCGCCCTCAGCCTTTCAATACCCCCAATCTGTGATGGATCTAACAGGTTAGTGGATTCAGCAAGGTAACCAAGTCTTTTGGCCAACATTCTTTCTAGGGTCTTTCCCAAGCAGCTGAGTAGTGATATAATCCTGTAAGCTTTTGGTTGTGAGTAGTCTGGCTTGGAGGGCTTTTTGAGAACAATGCCAGTTGCTTGCCTCCAGCATTTTGGCTGATATCCTATATTATATAGCACGGAATATATCTGGAAGAAAATTTCCTTATTAGCTTGGTATGCATGACTTATGATTGTCTGATCAATCTGATCTGGCCCTGGTGCTTTACCCTTAGATGAATTGCAGCATGCTCTCTCCACTTCTAAAGGAGTAAGCTCCGGCCATTCCCATTGCCATTCCTTATGTGAAGACCAATCAAGTTCTGGTGCCACTGGGGGTGTTACAAATAGTTGTGATCGGAGGGTACCACATTTCTCTTCAAAGTTTGATCTCAGATTTCCATCTTTGTCTTGAATATTAGGTAGTGGAGCATTCTTATTACCTGTTGTGCTGGCTCGGTTGAGTTGTTAGGAGACAGGGGAGCGGAGGATGGGCTGCTGTATTAGGAAAGGGTGGAAAATACAGGCTGGTGCACAGACGCTGTTCATGTACTTTACAATCTCTTCACCTGCCGAGTTTAGTGAATTAATCTATCCAAATAATATCATACTTAACATCATCCATTAGATAATATTATCAATTGTCGGGATGCACATCTAGCATCACCTTCATAGATCGCCATTGTCAGTAAGAGTTCACATTTGATACCTACTGACACCTATTTGGCCACAGTGATACGCACTCAGTGTCCATCGTGCCATCACCCAGCGTGAGCGCGCCATCTCCGCAACTCACCATTGCACATGAGCCCGTGCCACTCCACCGACGGACAGCAGAGTCATTTAATCGCCATATACCTCACAGCTCATAACCACAACATTACCCCTGGTGTATCTTAAAGCTTTGAAGATAGATGATGGATCTTCTTGCTCAAGGAAAGTATTCCAGTGATTTTTCTTGGCAATTTTAATTTCTTGGAAATACTTGTTTCGAGCATTGGTGTATTCTTTCAATTTATCTTGGTTAGAATTATCCTTAAAATAAATCCTTAGGGCTCTCATCATTTTCTTTCGAAGACTTTTTACCTCCTCTGTCCACCATGGCTTGGGCTTTGCTCCAAAAATTTTCCGAGGAATTGATTCTTCAGCAGATTTAATCAGAATATTGGTTAGCTCTTGCCCTATCTTGTCAAGATTATCCCTCAATTCATTCCCTTGATGCCAAATATCTTGGGTTACTCTATGACTGAGAAATTGGAGGTTGGCAGGATTTAGTCAACTTGAGCTACTAAAAAGCTGGGTACTAGCCTTCTGAAACTTAACCCAATCTGCATTTTTTGTGTTGAATTGCTCTAGATTAGGTCAAAATTGCTGTTTTCCACATCTCTGATTTGGGACAGTTGAAATGATTCCTTGGTGGTCCGAGCCTTTAGAAATAGTTTGCCAATCTTGAAGGTATTTTTCTGACCATGGGGTAACCAAAGTTAGATCAATAACTGATGGTAGTGCCATATGGGTTCTAAAAAAGGTTCCTTGTCCTACAGTATTGGACACAGATAGTCCCTGCTCTTCCATCCACTCCTGTAGGCTTTTAGCACCTGATGACCTTGGATAGTATGGGTCCCAGTTTGGATGGTGTTCATTGAAGTCTCCAACAATAACAGTATTTGATGGGACTTTCAGAGCTAATCTATGCCTCATGATTGTTGTAAGATTATTTTCCGGCTTTTGATTTTTTTGATTATAAATATTAATAATATTTATGTTGAAAATTTTATTCTTAAAAGTGACTGCAAGAATATCTGGGTCATGTGGATATTCTAGGAGCCTGTGATGTTCAAACATTGATATATTTTGATATATAAAACATGGTCCTTGGTCTTAATAAATGGTCTTTTAATTTGGGAAATATTTGGCTGAATGAAGGGTGACTTATAGACTGGAATCCTTCATAAGTTTTAATATGCTTTATCTGAGGAAGCCATGGCTCTTGGACTGCTATGATCCCTACACCTAGCTCAATAGCTAGTTGTAGGGTGGCTTCTGTGGTCTGGATGTTTTTGTTCAAATTGCATTGGAGGACTTTTTGTTGTCCTATCATAAAGTTTCCTCGGAGTTGTCCATTGATTGGGATCTTGTCAGGATGGAAAACTTGGTTTCACATCCTTCAAAGTCGGCTGAATGGGCTCCAGAGCAGTTGCTACACTTTGGCACCAGATGAGCACATTTATTTCCTATACTTCGGCATTGCATGCAGCAGTGTTGCCTTGTGTTGTGTGGCCCTGCACAATACCTGCAGGCTGCCTCCCATCTACAATTGGCTTCCATATGTCCAAACTTCTGACATTTGTTGCACTGGGTTGTTGGTGGTATATTTTGGAATTTTTCTGCTTTCAAGGATAAGCCAGCAATAAGATTTCTCTTACTGGTTGCTTGCCTTGCTTCAGCTTCAGTCTCAAATGCAACAACAATAGATCCTGCCAATTGATCTTGTCTTCTTTCTTCTGATGTAATCCAATATGGCTGTCCAACAACCCTGAGTCCTTGATTGAATGTTTCTATCTCATCTTTAATTTCAGAGAGATCACCTGATTCTGGGAAATCAATTGTTGGAATTCCATGTATCATGACCTTGTACCAAGGCTCGTCCTTCAAAACTTCAACATGAGGAACTGCATTCCTCCAGATGTCCCTGTTCTGAATCAAGTATTCTGCAGTGGAAGTTTGAGTGGTTACTACTGCAATATTATCTCTCCTTGTTTTTGACACTAATGCCACTACTGGTCCTTGCACTCCTCTATTCTTGAAGGCCTGGTTCATTCTGTCTCTGTAGGCCAATGCTGAAAAATATGTCCTGGTTTTTTTTTTTTTTAATTCAAAGTGTATTCAGCTATCTAGCTATGACACATTTATAACTTATAATTCTAAGCTTCCCCTCCTTACTAAAAACCTCACAACCTTTCAAAATACTTTATATCCCAATTATATGTCCTAATTTAACTCCCTTTATGTGCTGCCATGCATTTGGATGTATCCAAATATTTTAGTAGTGCCTCCTTCCCCCTTCTTGTCCGGAATAGGGTAGGAAGTGACCTTGGCTCTATGCCCTGAAAGCATTTATTCCTCTGATCTTTGAATTTTGGACAGTGTAACAACAGGTGCTGCACACTTTGCCTATCTTTTCCACAAAAATTGCAGATATTGTCTTGGACCTTTCCAATCATATGAAGGTAGACCCTTGTATTTCCCACTCCAAGTCTTGCCTGAAAGAATCCAGACTCGGTTTCCCTGCTGTGGCCTTGGAATCTAAATAGTTTAAAAGAGAAATTGGGTTGGTTAGTCTGGGCCTGGAGCCTGTAGTACTTGCCGAGTCCTTTGGCCTTTCGGCCCTCCTCCTCATGCCAGAGCTCCATGTCCCAATCTTTTTTCCATGCTTCAAGAATCCATCCCCTAGCCTGATGCTTGATGGATGAATGATAGGTATGGTGGTCCCGTTTCAACACTGCCTGGTTTCGACCTCCTGCAGCTAGCTTATCAGCCAGCTCATTTCCTTCTATGCCAACATGAGCTGGACACCATTGGAGATGAACTGTGCATTGTTGACATATCATTCTAATCTGGTGAGAGAATTGATTGCTATTATGCTGGATTCGAAGAATGCTTGCCTAGCTATAAGTAAAAATATTTGTAACTTTATTAGCAAAATAATTTTTCACATATTTTGCTGCTTTCAAGATACAATAGGTTTCGGCATCTGTGATACCCATAGAGTCACCAAGGTTGTATGAAAAGCACTTCATCTCTCTGGTGACAGGTAGGTATATCACAAAGCCTATGCTGCTCCCAGCTGTCTTTAAAAGCAATGCATCAGTGTAGACTGTAACATCATTCAAATGGATATCCTTGATTTGCTAGATGTGGGATATTTTTGTTGTTACCTTTGAATGATTGGAGATAGTGGTATTTATATTGGATTGATGCCATGTTGGAACCCAGAGGGCATTTAGCTGTTCTAGATTTTTTAGAGAAGCCAATGGCTTCAAAGTACTTCCAATCCTAATCAACTGAGTCACTGGTTTATCAATGTAGTTCAGTAACCCAAGGTCAATCCTCTTCATGCTTGCCAGTTCATCTTCCATGGGGCTGAACAGATGTTCCTGGATAGGGTAGCTCCTTTGAAGTCGAAGCATCCTTAGTCCAAAGTAAATTGCTTGCTTATAATGTCGAACCACTGCTGGTAAAATTGAGGCCTCAACCTCCAATGCTTTAACAGGACTACCTCGGAAAGCCCCAGTGATCAATGGCAGTGCCTGATTCTGAAGCTTCTGACATCTGTTTGTTAGTATTCCACTACCACTCTTTCCATGCCAAAGAACTGAGCCATAATCAAGTACTGAAGTGACACAGGCCAGGTATAGTTGTCGAAGGGCATGACAGTGTAGTCCTCGAGTAGTTGAGGCTAGGCTCCGGATCCTTCTGAGGGCCCCATGAGCTAGCTGCAGTCTCTTATCCACATGTGTCTTGAAATTGAGCTTCCTATCAAACCAGATCCCTAACCATTTGACAACCTCCTTTGGCTCTAGAGTTGGAAGCTCTAGTAAGCTCAAGGCTGAAGTCGGTGCCTGGTATTGACGGCCAAAGTGAATCAGCTCCGATTTTTCCATCTCAAAATTCACTGACAGCTTTCTTGCACCCTGCAATAGCTCCTCAGTAATTTCCTTCAGGGTTCTAATATTCTTATTGATTGAAGTTGATGAAACTGAAATAGCAATGTCATCCATGTAGGACAGCTGAAGGAAGTTGTTCCTGTGTATGGCTGGAAGAAGATATCTGATGGAAAGAAGGAAGAGCATTGGTGATATTGGGCTACCTTGGGGAGTCCCAGTCACTTGAAACACCTTGCTAAGCTGTCCATTGAAGAGAAGCTGGATTGTTCTTCCAGCTAGAAATGAATTGCCCAGGATATAAGACCTACAGGTAGCTGTAAGGACCGCATTGTTTGGATTAAAGCTGCAGGTTGTTGTGAATACCTCGGGTCAGCTCCAATCGAGCCTCATCGGGCTTCCACCATCGCGGCACTCGGACACTCGGCCGCAGTAAGCTAGGTAAGATTAGGGCACTGATAGCACAGCTAAGTACCTAATCACTCTGGCAACATCCTTACGTCCGAGTGTTGCCTGGTGGACCAATGCATTTAGACTGAGGTGCTCATCACTCTGATGGCTACCGAGTGGCAACAGCATACAATGTGACGACGGTGTGTAGCTCTGCAATCCCGGAAGTTCCACACTAGCAACCAGTGTCAATAGTATGTTATGACAGGAGATATTGTCAGGGGCTATGGAAGTGGTTACTGTGACAGAAGTAGGAAGCACCTGTGGTGAGTGCGTGATCAGGACTGGGGTACTGAATGTATATATAAGGAAGCACTACTTCCGCAGTTAGATAGAGAATTAACCATCTCACTACTGTCCATTCCAACACATCTTCTCACCATAGCCACATCAATTATATCCGCACATCCATAATCATCTGCATCCATTTCAGGTATTCATCTGTCCCCTCATGACCTCGTTATTATAACACAGGTTGCAGCCTATCAAATGCTCCAAGAATGCTCAAGAAGATTGTTGAGACAAGTCGTTTGCTGGCCAGATTCTGCTCCACAAATTCTTGAAGCAAGAGGGCAGCATCAATAGCTGACCTTTGCTTACAATCTCCCAGTTGGCAAGGGTGTAGCAGATCTGTTATGTTAGCAATATATGACAATTTGTTGGCAAATATTCTTTCCAGTAATTTGGACAGGCAGGGCAAGAGGGAAATAGGTCTGTAAGCCTTAGGTGCACTGTAGTCCATTTTGTTCCCCTTGGGGATGATGATACCCACTGCCTGTTTCCATTGCTCAGGATGCTTTCCGCTTTCAAATAAGCATTTTTAGGCCTTGAAGAAGAAGTCAGGTATAATATTGATGGCTGACTTAATAGAATAGAATAGAATTTTATTAATGTCCCTACTGAGTCTATGACTATGAAGGACAGCTAAAACTATCTAGATAGCTTTAAGGTTAATAGTAAATTTGTATATAGTTGTGCTTAATTTTTGCCAATAGATGATGAGGGTCATGCCCTATTTTGTTCTTGCCCTTAACAACAGTTCTCTCAACCTTTCTTGATTCTCCCTTCTTATCCATTTCCATCATTCTCATTCCTTTGAAGCTGCCATTGTCTTGTTGATACTTTAGTCTTCTTGATATATTCAATGGTATTTTCTATCCCAATTTTGGTGTGTAGCAAAAGCTTCATACTTAATTGGTTATTGTTAAGATTATTTATCAGCTGCCTCCGTTCGTGCCTGTAGTTGCTACAGCTGAGTAATAGGTGTTCCGGTGTTTCTCTCTTCCCACATCTACACCTGTCACTATCACTGAGCCCTTGCCTGTACAAGTATGACATATTGTAGCCATGTCCTATTTTGAGCTGGTAGAATGCGCTCACCACTTCTCTTGCTGTACCTGATGGTATTTTTATCTTGCCATTAACCTTCCATTCAAACTTCTTCTCATAGGATGAAGGGTTATATTTTAATATTTTCTGCTTATTTTTCAGATAATTGAGCCAATGATCTTGAAAGCTGTGGTGAATAGTTGTCCCTGCCATGGCAAAGCTTGTCTCTTCCTTTTCAGGAGGAAGACATGATGCTGCTTTGGCAAGTCTATCTGCCATCTCATTGCCTTCAATACTCAGATGACCTGGAATCCAGTTGAGATTTATTGTTGAATTTCTGCTCTGAATAATCTTTCCAGCTGCTATAGCTCTGAGCTGGCAGGCCTGTCCTGGATTATCAGATGGTTTTTTAAGTCTATACAGGGCTGCCTGGTTATCTGAAAAGACTTGATAGCTATTTCCTGGCAATGTAAGCTGGCTTGCATACTCCATAGCCAGGACAATGGCTTCGAGCTCTCCATTATATACCAGGACCCTTGATCGAATATTAGTATAAAATTGATGTTGAGTTCTGCTGCAGCTCCCAGATGCTACAAAGCCTAACCCAACACCTGTTCTTTCTGCCATCAATGAGGCATCTGTGTAAATAAATGTTGTGGAGGTCCTGTCAGTTTGTTGGAGCAAAGATTGATGTCTCTCTGCTGCATCATCCTTTGGGATCCTCTCAATTGTGGTTGTATATGGAGGGTCCTGCCTCCATGGTTTAAAATGAATTGTTTAATCTGTTCTATTCCATCATAATCAATGAGATTTGTAATTGAATTATTGATCCTGCTGAGCTGAGTTGGCTTTTGAAGATCAATATGGCTGTTCACTCCCATGTTTACTGGATGAAATTTGGATAGCTTTGATAGTCTTAGTGCAAATCTTTGCAAATTTTTACGAAGTCTAACCCTTGGTGGAGCCAGAGCTGCTTCTACCTCCATGGGAAGAATTGGAGCTGTCTTGAAGACACCGAGAATTTTCCGAAGGGCAAGATTCTGTATTTTTTGCAGTGCATCTGCTATGTAATTTTGTCCTTTCCACCAGATCACTGAGCCATAATCTGCAATGCTGATAACACAAGCAAGATAGATTTGCCTCAGGGCAGCTGGGGAGAGGCCTTTTTCTGTGTTTGCAAGCCTTGCCATTCTAAAAAATGACTGGGTTGCCTGAGATGTCCTGATCTGTATGTGCTTTCTGAATTTTAGACTTGGATCAAACCAGATTCCCAGCCATTTAATAGATTGGGAAGGTTGCACTGTTTGTCCATGAGGAAGTCTAATTGCCATCTCTTGTGCTAATTTTTTCCTAGTGAAATGCATTAGCTCTGTCTTGACTAGATCAAACTCAACTGCATCTTTAACCCCCAAGTTTATGATCTTAGAAGCTTCTCTTTCTAGTATTCTGATATTTTTTTTCCAGCTAGAGCTTGCTGTTGTTAGGGTAATATAATCCATGTACGAGATGATTTTCACTGTATTGCTGGTGAAGAGTCCTTGGATATAAATCAGGAAAAGAATTGGTGATATAGGGCTCCCCTGAGGAAGACCTGTCTTGATATCACTAAAGCTTTCCTTTTCACCATCAATCTCAAGCTGCAAGGTCCTCTGCTCTAAGAATGAAGCTGTCCAGGCTATGAGGTTTATAGGTAGCTTCTTTTTCTGCATTATTACCAGCAGTTGATTTCGGGCCACATGATCAAAGGCACCCTTTACATCCATGAAAAGGGTTGAAGTGATCAAATTAAGATGTCTGTTGGTTTCTACTTCATTAGTAAGAAGTAGTGCTGCATCAACAGCCGACTTCTTCAGGCGGCCCCCAATCTGGGATGGATGTAGCAATTCTGATGTCTCTGCCAAATATCCCAACCTTTTTGCCAAGATTCTCTCCATGATCTTGCCTAGGCAGTTCAGAAGAGAAATGACCCTGTATGCAATTGGCTGGGAGTAGTCTGGCTTTGCTGGCTTCCTTAATATGATCCCAGTTGCCTGCTTCCAGCATTGAGGATGATATCCTGCCTCAAAAAGACTAGAATATAGATGGAAGAAAACATTTGGGATGGCTGCATAGGCCTGGCTTATGATTTGATGGGGAATTCCATCTGGTCCAGGTGTGGTTCCTTTGATAGTAGTTGAATATGCACTTTCTAGCTCTAACACTGTTAATGTTGGCCAAGTCCAACTACCTGGCTTGTAAGTGTCCCATTCCACTTGATCAGCATGGGGAGGAGAGGGGAAGAGTGCATCTCTAAAGGCCTTGCACTTCCCCTCAAAAGATTCCTCCAATGTATTTTCAGCTGACAATATAGAGGGAATACCCATTGATCTTCTCTCCTTGGTATAAGTCATGGCTTTGAATATTGATCTGGTGTCATTTTTCTTGATAAATTTGTTCCAATGCTCTTGCTTGGCAAGTTTAATTGCATTGAAATATTTGTTCCTGACCTCCAAATAGGAGCTCTTGGCAGCTAGGCTATCTTTGTTGCTTTTAAAGAATTTGTGTTTGATGGACATATCTTTCCTCATGAGTTTCAGCTCTGGGCTCCACCATGGCTTTGATATATGATTAAATTTCATCAAAGGTACACTAGCCCTGGTGGCATCAGAAATACACTTTGTTAGTTCTTCTGCAGCCTGCTCAAGTTGGCAAGAGGATAAATGATTGCCAGTCCTCAGGTAGTGAATTCCTTCAGAATGGTAATTGATTCCCCCCTCATTGCAAATTTGAAGGGCTTTGCATTTACTAATATTTTCCTTCAAAATAAGATTAAAATTTGGCCAGTCTGCCAATTTGAAATTAAATCTTGCTTTTAGTTTTAATATATCATTTATTTTGGATGGTGTCTCAATGGTGAACAATATTCCGAAATGATCTGATCCTACATCACCCATTACTTGCCAGTCTTTGACCCTACTAGCAATTCTTGAGGTTGCAATAGTCAAATCAATTACTGTAGCCCTTTCCATATGTGGTCTATGAAATGTACCATCACCTGGGTTATTGATTAGTTCCATTCCTTTGGCCTGGATCCATTCAACCAATTCTTCTGAGGGACCAGTCGCATTTGACTCAGGCTCCCACAATGGATGATGAAGGTTGAAGTCCCCTAGGAGGATAGTTTTGGGGCTTATTTGATGATGGTACAGGTGAGCATTGATGGTGCTACCCCTCTGACCTGCCTGATCATCTTGGTTGTACATATTTATTAGTTCTATATGGCTGGATCCATCTTTTAACTCAAGGATTTGAATATCTGGGTCTTGAGGTGAATTATTTGCAAGCTTGATTTTATTTTGGAGTCTCTTTGAAGCATAGACCATGGTTCTTGGCTGATGCTGTGCTGGAAACTTGGGAAAGATTTGTATGAATCCATTGTGTTGAACGGATCTGGTGTAAGTATAGTCCAGGCTCAGTGGATGTCTGGGTATCAGCCAAGGCTCCTGGACTGCTATAATGTCTATTTTGAGCTCTACAGCCAGCTGTAAAGCATTTTCAGTTGCTAATTGATTTTTATTTAGGTTAATTTGAAGGACTCGCATATCAGTTGTGTCTGACATTACAATTCCTCCTGATCAAGTTTATTTTTGACTGCAAGGAACACCTCACAGGACTTGGAATTGGACTGATGTTGACCTGAGCAGTTGGCACACTTTGGGGCCAAGTGGCTGCAGATCTTTTCTTTTTACTCGCAGACACTGCAGTAGTGTTGCTGAGTGCTGTGATTGTCTCCACAGAGACCACAAACAGCTGATTTCCTGCAGTAACTATCTAGGTGTCCAAATCCTTGGCATTTACTGCATTTTTTTTTTTTTAATCATATTGTTTTCAGCTGGCTAGCTATGACAATTTATTTAACAAAAATACAAAGCAAATATCAGTCCCCATTATCAATCCTTTCCTCCATCTGCCCTCTATATTTCCAATATGTTTTGTCCTAATTATTCTCCTTTGTGTATAGATATACACCTCGAAGTTTTTAAAAATTCAAGCAATGCTTGATTTCCTCTTTTTTTTCTGAATAAAATTGGTAGTGTGAGTGGCTCAATTATTTTAAAAGATTTTTTTCTCTCATTTTTAAACATTTGACAATGAAGTATCAAATGTTGCATTGTTTGTTTTTGGTTGTGACAAAAATTGCATTTATCATCATTGGTCTTTCCAATTTTATATAAGTATGCCCTCACATTTCCTATGCCAGTCCTTGCCTGGAAGTATGAGGATTCTGTCAACCTGCTGTGGCCCTGAAAACTCGATGGGTGAGTTGAAAATATTGGCCTTGACATTTGGGCTTGGATCCTATAGAACTTGCCAAGACCAGAGCTCTTTCTTCCTTCTTCCTCATGGAAAAGCTCCGAGGTCCACTCTTTAGCCCAGGCTTCTAGTACGAGCTCCTTAGCTCTTTGCTTTAGAAATGCATGTGACGTAATCTGATTCCTCCCCAGCACCTTTTTTTTGCTGGCTCCTTTGGCTAGGTTGTCAGCAAGCTCGTAACCTACTATACCAACATGTCCAGGGCACCAAGAGAGTTGAATTCAGCAGCTCTCTGCCTCTTGTCTTATCTGGTGTGAAAAGGAATTTTCTTTATTCTTTATTCTCAAGAGACTAGCCTGACTGTCGCTGAAGATATGATAGTTGCCTCTTTGTGATATATTTTTGAGGTATTTGATGGCTTTGAGGATACAGAAAGTTTCTGTGTCTGTAATACCCATAGTTTGACCAAGGTTGAAGGACAAGCATTTCATTTGTCTTGTCACTGGGAGATAGACAACAAATCCTATACTGCTGCCTTTTCCTTGGGTAAAGGAGCCATCAGTGTAGACAATAGTTGTTGTTTAAGGTATCTTTTTAGAGAAGATTTTGTGACTCTGAGCAGCTTGGTCCTTTGGCAATGGTGAAATATTGATTTTTAATTGGGATTGAAGCCAAGGGGGCACCCAGCTGGCATCTAAATGTTCAAGGTTAATACATCTTATGAATGACTTCAATAATTGGCCTATTCTTGTCAGCTGGGTTGATTCTTTGTCTAGGTACTCAAAAACCCCAAGGTCCACCTCAGTTGTTAGAGATAACTCATCCTGGAGTGGGGAGAGCAGTTTCTCCTTTACTGGATGTGTGTATTGTAGTCTAAGAATTCGGAGTGCAAAATTGAATGCTTGCTTTTGTTGTCTCACTTTTGCTGGGAGAATAGCTGCCTCAACTTCCAAGGCCTTTATTGGGCTATTATGGTATGCTCCAGTGATCATGACTAATGCCTGGTTTTGGAGCCTCTGGCACTTGGCACTCAATGTACCATAACCCCTTTTCCTAAACCAAAGCACTGAGCCATAGTCCAGGACAGGGAGGACACAAGTGAGATAAAGCTGTCGTAAAGCATTGAATGGAAGGCCGTTAGTGTTGGAAGCAAGCTGTTTAACTCTTTTTAGTGCACCATGTGCAAGCTGGAGTCGTTTTTCAACATGAGTTTTGAATGTCAACTTTCTATCAAACCAGATCCCTAGCCATCTTACCACCTCTTTAGGTGCTATGGCAGTTTGATTGCTGAGAGTCAGCTGGTTGGTGAGAGTTGAACTATGGTGTGAGAAATGTATCATTTCAGCCTTTTCCATCTCAAATGTGACTGACAGTTTACTTGCCCTGTCCATTAGTCCCTTGAGGATTAGTTGCAGTTGGTCAGTATTTTTCTTTATTGAGGTGGAGGCAACTGAGATAGAAATGTCATCCATGTATGAGAGTTGAAGGTAGTTTGCTTCTTGTTGTGGTGAAAAGAGATACCTGATGAATATTAAAAAAAGAATTGGAGAAATAGAGCTTCCTTGTGGTGTTCCTGTGACTGGAAACTCCTCACTTAGCTGGCCATTGAATTGAAGCCTCATAGTCCTTCCAGTCAAGAAAAATTGTACCCATGCAATTAAACAGACTGGCAACTGGAGCTGCCTCATGACTGATATTAAAGCTTCTGGTTGCAGCCTATCAAATGCCCCTAGAATATCAAGGGGAACTGTTGAGACTATTCTTTGCTTGAGCCTGTTCTGCTCAACATAATCTTGCAGAAGGAGTGCTGTGTCTATTGCAGATCTTTGTTTGCGTCCGCCCATTTGGGTCTCATGGAGAAGATCATTAGTAGTATTTGCAATGAAAGCAAGTCTGTTAGCAAATATTTGCTCCAGCAGCTTGGATAGGCATGGGAGAAGAGAGATTGGTCTATAGGCTTTTGGGTTGCTACAATCCTTCTTGTTTCTCTTTGGAATAATTATTCCCACAGCCTGCTTCCATTGGGCTGGATGATATCCACTGTTGAATAGTGTTGAATATATCTGGAAAGAGATTTTAGGTATGGCTGTGATGGCTGCATTTATTATAGGCCAATCAATCTGATCAAAGCCCAGAGTGGTTGATTTATTTGGTACTGCATTAATTATTTCCTCCATGGTTAAAGCTGGCCAGTCCCATTTCCTGGGGGCTGTTTTATTACAGCTATTAGAATTAAGATTGAATGGAGAGTTCACAATTTGTTGCTGATCCATTAAATTCTGGTTGACAGCTTCCTCTGATGTAGAAATTGGTGGTAACCTTGTTGGAAAAATAGTGTGAATTAGTGCCTCACATTTATCTTGGAAGCTTATAGCAACTCTTTCCTGGCTAGCATTTGGATGACTGCATTTCAAGGTTGGAACAAGTGATGATTGGGTTCCCTCTGGCCTGGAGTAGCTGTAGGCATCAAAGACTGATTTATTTTTAGCTTGTTCAAGGAATTTAATCCAGTGCTCCTTTTTGTTTTCTTGTATTTTGTGGAAGTATTTATTCCTTGCAACTTTGGCATCTTGCCCTAACTCCTGATTTTGATATTTCTTCCAGCAACGGCGTAATTTATGGAACTTCATTCTTAGCTGGGTCAATTCTGCTGTCCACCATGGTTTAGATCTTGCTGTGACCCTCATAACTGGGATGGAAACTTGAGCAGCTTTCTCAATTGTTTGTTGAATCAGGCTAGCAATGAGGTCATAATCTTTTGATTGAATAGCTTTCTCAACATGATCCAGGATGAGTTCCTCTTTGGCTTGTAGTTCTAGGTGAAAATGCTTCCAATCAGCCCTTTTGGTATTAAATCTAATTGGTGAAGGTGAGACTTGGCTGTCTACAATAAAATCATCAACCTGGGGAAGCAATGCCTTAAAGGTGATAAGTTCATGGTCAGACCCAGTTGATTCCCCATTGTTCCAATTTTGTCATTTCAGCTGTTTATAACCTGCAACAAATGTTAATTCAATAATAGATGTACTCTTGAAATTTTCTCTATGGAAGGTGCCTCCATATATCTCAATAACAGATAAACAGTTAATTAGCTGAGCATTGGACTGTTCCATATATTCAACTAGGTTATTGGCCAGAGTATTGTAAGATTGATTCAGGGGATTCCACAGTTGATGGTGTAGGTCAAAATCTCCAAGTAGTAAAAATAGTTTATCAAGCTTTAGTTGAAGATTAAGAAATTGCTTGACAGAATAATCAGACAATGCAGGTGTGAGAGGTTTCTCATTGTACATGTGAATAATATAAAAGGCCTCCCTGGAAGATCAACTTCCAGGATTTGAAAATCTGGGTCAGACACCAAGTCATACCTGGTGTCAGATTGGAGCGTAGGCGTCTGACCTGAAGCGGAAATGGAGGATGAGAAGAGGTCGGAATGGGTCGCAAGAGATGACTGAAGGTCTACTGGAGATAAATAGGAGGAACTAAAGGTTTGAAAGATGGGTAATGTAAATAGCTAAGAGAACTAAAGGTTTGAGTGGGTACTAGTGGTAACTAAAGGTACAAGAGGTAATCCGAAGGTGTTCCGAAGGTGTTGGGTATGACAGAAAACTAAGCGTGAAGAACTCTGAAGCTACAGACTAAGCCATCATATATACCTGCTTTCTTTCCACTAGCTCATCATAACATAGACATTAACCTAATATCAACATGATCCCATATGTAAAGGATTATACTGTTGTCATAACAACATGAGAAGAAGGGTAAAATTATATGGCGAAGGAAGAATCGGAAGGATCGGGAGGATCGGGAGAGGAATCCTTACACCTGGGCATTACCCTGATCTGGCTTGCCTTGTTGACATAGGTCATCACCCTTAGGCGGAGGTATTGATGTGTGATTGGTGGTATTAGTTGGTAAGCTGAATGTATAATGGGTT
The DNA here is from genome assembly GCA_900239735.1 of Blumeria hordei DH14. NCBI lineage: Eukaryota > Fungi > Ascomycota > Leotiomycetes > Helotiales > Erysiphaceae > Blumeria > Blumeria hordei. Next base: position 7,997,939 of record OENG01000008.1, on the reverse strand, counting down.
TGAAAATTAGTGAATGAGTGTCATGGAACAAATAAGGTTCCTGAACTAAAAGAATGTCTGATTCCCCTTTGATGGAGACATCAAAGTCGGACTGCAGGATCTCACGACCCCTGGCAGTATTATGCTGGCTGAATGTGATGTGACTTAGCATTCTAATGCTTTGAAGAAGTCGCAATCTTGTCTTTGAAATGCCAAATGGGTATTTGACTTGCAATTGGCACACTGTACAGCATTATGAATACAGCTTTGGGTGGAGCTTAATTTGTTACATTTGTGGTCTGATATGATATGGTGACCTAAGCAAATGGCACAGACTGGCTGCTTATTGCAGGAGATATGATGATGTCCATATGTAAGGCATTTTCGGCATTGTGTTCTCTGGGTTGCCAATTGGAAGTTTACCACCTTGAGGTATCGGCCTCCAATAAGAACACCTGACTTCAAAAGCTGTTCCTTTTCCTCCTCAGTCTTAACTGAGAAAGTGATGGAGGCTTTTGACGTCTGTTGATAGGTTCTGCTGAGCCATCTTGGTTGCCCCTGAGTTTTTATACCTTTATTACATATTTCTATCTCTTCATTTATGAACTCAATTGGAATGCAGGTTGGTACCCCATGTACCACCACTTTTGGCCAGTTAGTGATCTTCTGAGCTTTCTGAATGGGCCATCCTTCAAAATCTTTATCCCAATTTTCTTGGTCTAGTAAAAGTTCTGTTGGGGACGAGTCCATACATGTCAGGACAATATTGCCTTTGAAAGAGGTATGTACTCTAGATATTGTCCTTTTTCCTAGGACTTTATTGATGTTCTCCCTAATTGCGAAAGGCTGGTAGCTGGGGAGGGTTGCACCTGATTAGATTAGATTAGATTAGATTAGATTTATATTTTAGTCCGAACCAAGTCAATGACTATAGAGGACTCCCAGAATCTATATATAAGATACTAGCTACATTTTTTAATTTTATTCCAATTTTAAAATTTTTAACTATGATCTCTTGGACAGTGAGGGTCAAGCCCTATGATATAGATAGAGAAAATTATTTATTTCCCTTTTCATGATTTAGATTTTTGTTTAAAACTTTATACCTTTTATATTCTGAATAGAAAATCCCTACACACTTCATTGTTTGTAAATTTGTTCCAGATTCTATTTATCTTATTCCTATTCTGAATTTTCTTCCCTTCTTTCTAGATGCCATGCTCTGGTTGAGATTCTAGTGCTGTCAATGTATTCCATCAATTTTTCTTTTCCCATTTTGGTATGAAGGACTAGGTTCAATGTGATATTATTGCTGTTCAATTTCTCTTTCAGTTCTTTCCTCTTATGATTGTAATTGCTGCAATTGAGCAGAAGATGTTCTGGTGTTTCTTGCTTCCCACATCTACACTTATCATTAGTGCTATGTCCTTGTTTGTAAAGGTATGCCTTGCTGTATCCATGGCCTAGCTTTAGTTGAAAGAAAGCACTAGATACAGCCCTTTTTGCTTCAGATGTTGCACCTGATTTTGTGACTAAAGTTATCACACTTTTGCTGTTGAATTGAATTGAAGCCAAAGGCTCCTTTGTTGGTCCTGTGCATTTGATATTCATTGGATTCATTGCTGTTTCCTCACAATCTGCAGTTTCTGACTGTTCTGATGTTCTACATAAGACTTTCATTGCATTGCTGGATCTTGGCATTACAGTTACAGTGGCTGTTGGTGCCTTGCTCTTTACAATATCTGCATATGATATGGTTGTTGGTATGTTTATGTTTAAAGATGTTACCATTGGAAATGTTGGTGTGGTATTGGCTTTATGTGCAGCCTGGCTGGTGGGTGTCTTATCAATTTTTCCTAAATTTGATCTACCAGTTTAAGTGAAATTTCGGAAAACCTCCACCAAGTCCAATACTGCATCTTGTTTTTGTTTATCATTAGTCAAATGGTAAGCTTTCACAATCAAATCTCTTGCTTCTTGTATTGCAGATAAGTATGTGTAGTGATTGGTAATTATTAGTGCAGCAATCCTCATTACTTTGGTAGGTTGGACAACTGTTGGATTTATATCTATACACTTTCTCTTTTTTTGTGTTATTGGCATCAGTTTAGTTTTCGAGATTTCAGGAAGTAGACTTTGTGCAGTAATAGGGTCACTGCTGAAAGGGCCATCAAGTGATTCTTCTGTAAAATTATTTTGTGTAGATTTAAGCAGGTTTGCTTTTGTGGATCTTTTTGAGCTCCAGATTGAATCAGACAGCCTGCAACATTTTTAAAATCAAAAGATCTTTTTGTTGGTTGAGAAGATGGAAGTTCCACAGAAGAAGATCGAGGTTTTGAACTCATTCTCAATTGAATAACTGGAATAAATATTGAATAATATTTTGGAAATATACGAAATTTTTATTATAAATTTTAAATTTTTTATTTTTTATTTTTTGATCAATTTAATATAAATTAATTTTTTAATTATTGCTTTTTTTTAATTGCTTTTTTTTATAATTGCTTTTTAAATTTTATTTTTGATAAAAAAATGAAGCTAAATTTAATTTGTATAATCACGTGACCTGATTGGGGATCACCTGACCATGCGTCGCGTGACACGCGTAGAGCCTTGGCAAGGCTGGGGTGAAAATCTTTTGACCAGAGGGTCGAAAATGGCGTTTTGGTCTAAAAATGTTGTAATATGAGGGTGCAGATGTCAAAACAAATATCAATCAAAAGCTACAGACGATGCAAAACCAAATATCAAGTTTATATTGTTGTAGCTGATGGTGGGCAGAAGTGTTAAGGGTTTACCCGCCATTGGTTGTCTGGGCTGACCTGCGTTCTCAGCCTTGCATATAATGAAGACTACGTGTTGTGATGGGCATGTTATACAGCTAGAATATTTGCATGTACATAACGTGATTAGATGTTTACGCTGTTCGTGTAGTTCCTGTATCGTTTGGGATATCTGCAGGAGAAAGCTCATGTGGTCAGGAGCCGACTAGCGGCCGCACATGAGTATAAGTAGCAAGTGCTCGGCACACAATTAGTACAGAATAATTTAATATACAGTGAACCTCAGATACACCTTCAACCACAACCTGAACTCATCAATCTATATACTCGTACAAGGTCAGCATGCATAGTGACACTAACCTAAGCTCGTAACCACAATACTACGCGAAAAGGCTGGGCCTTTCGCACAGAACAGGGTCTTTGGATAATGCTTATGTAAGGTGATTGTCAGGGCACACTTTATGCTTGCGCGATCCAGTGTAGTTATCTCTCCCATAGAAGAATATTAATTATTTTATGGTATAGTTTACGTGCGCTGACTGTCTGCTTTAACGGTTCACATATATTCTTCTATCCCTTTTCGACTATCTCTCTGTGGGGTGCAGCCCAGAGGGATCCTGTTATAATTTACCGGTCAAAATTAATGAAAGTCGAGGTCCCTGATTCTATTTCTGACTCAAATTCAAGTATTACTACCACTTCCTTCCAGAGCTGCAAAGATATGGACGAAAAATTATCCAATACATATCTGCCTACCATGTCGAATTCTCAGAGCCAAAATCCTGATGCGATCATGACAGGAAATGCTTATGAGCAACTACTCGCAGATTTAACCTTAGAAGATCTCCAAAAGCTAATTCATCTTGCCAAGGGAAAGGCCGCTGAACACACTACGATGCAGCCTGTTACGCCTCAGGCCAGAAGGGATGTCACTCTGCCTAAGTGGAATGGTCTTCAAGAGGATTTTGGGTTCTATATTGATAGACTAGAAGCAAGAATTGAGATGGATTTGCAACCCTACCTGCTTCCGGGACAAATTTGCATGGATATGATCGACACTTAACCTGATGATAAAAAGTCCAGAGTAGAGAATTGGTTTAAACAAAGGAAGGCTGAGAACAACTTCCAATAGAGAGATTTACTAGACCACTTACAGAAGGAGTTTCAAGATCCACAGGCCCAACAAGCTGCGCATGAGACTTTACAACAGATGGAACAAGGTGAACATCAATATTTTATTGATTTTTTGAAGGATTTTGAGCACAAGATGGCGCAAAGTGGAGGTAATATGACCTATACTACAACCAATCAGACAATGCAGCTCAAGTCTTCAATAAACCGTCGCCTTCGAAGAGCTCTCTTGGGTGTTAAGTTACCATCCCCGGAGAATTATAACTCTTGGGTAGCAGAAGTGAAAGAGATCGCTGCCGAGTTGGAGAGCTTTGATGACTATCATCCAAAGAACTCATCAGACTAAGACAAAAATAGGAAATCCTAAAGGAGGGAACCTTTTTGCCGCTCCTCCAACATCACCGGTTGACTCGGAGGGAGATATAACAATGGGCGGAACTAATGCCCTCCTCGCAGCAATAGCTAAACTTGTGGACAATAGCAGTAAAAGTCTGGCCAATGTAGGTCCTAGATCCGATCAAAAAAGCCATCAATACTCTAGCAAGAAGCCCTGCGCCAAATGGCGTGCAAAAAACAATTATCTGAAGTTAATTCATAAAGGAGTTTGCACCCGGTGCGAGGGGGAAGGACACACAGGAAGAGACTGTACGAAATTCAGGGCGGCACAGCCCCCAGGAAAAAGTGTCAAATCTGTTGCAGGGGTCTCAGATAGGGCTGTAAGTGAAACACTTTCAAACGACTCCGATTTGGGAATCGAAGAACCCTGAGCGAAGCCGCGCCCAGGGTATTCGACAAGAGCTTATCCGAGAAAAACATTGTAAAAAGAGCATTAAAAAATATGCACAGTTCTCCATGTTTAGTAGATTGTTTAGTTAATAAATCATTCTACACAAAATCTCTAATTGCTACTGGCTGTCTCTGTTACTCTGTGTTTGATGAAAGCCTTGTGCGCCAACATAATCTTATAACCCATGAAATTTGTGGTCAGTCGTTAACTCTAGCCGATGGAAAAAATGTTGCAAATGTTTCGAAAATTGCGTGCATAGAACTTGATATTGATGGACGTCAAGAAAAATTGTGGGGCTATGTGATGCCTAAACTTGTGTACCCTATTATTCTTGGTAAACCTTGGATGGAGAAGAATAATGTAATTTACCTTTCCAGGAGACGTTTAAGATTTGGATCTAGAAAGACTGGGATGATAGTGAGAAAAAGTGGCTGGTATGAGCACAGCTCGCCAATCGTTGTGCAAAATCGAGTGGCATATGTTCAAATTAATCAAATTGAATTAATTGACAGAGCTACATTTGACAAGATCCTAAGAAACTATAAAGAATACTGGATCGGTTCTATATCTACCAATGATATTACAATAGCTCTCCAACCTAAAGCAAGAATCTCTCGCAAAGAGGTGACATATGACTTACCACCAGAAATTCGAGATCATACTGACCTCTTCTTGGAAGATGACACTGATTCTAATGACGTTCTTCCCCCCCATTGTCCAGGACTCAATTCTAAAATTAACCTCCAAAAAGACGCACATGGCAGGGAAAAGGAGCTACCTTGGGGGCCACTATATGGGATGTCTAGAGAAGAACTCCTTGTCTTGCGGAAAACACTGTCTGAATTATTGGATAAAAATTGGATACGTGCGAGTAGCTCACCTGGGGGCGCCCCGGTACTGTTTGTAAAGAAACCAGGTGGCGGATTGAGGTTTTGTGTGGACTATAGAGCATTGAATGCAATAACAGAGTGTTGGAAATATAGCTTCCTGCATTTCTTTCTATCAACCAATGTGGTTGCATGCATCTTGCCTGAACTATATTTCTGAGTTCAGGCAGGAGCCCATACTTCTGATCCAATCAGACTCAACGTTTGAGTCCGCTTGAATCCAATTCTTCCCGAACAAATCCAGTCATTGGTTTGTTCGTATTTTCTATGGCATGACCCAGTATTCTGAGTCAGTGGATAATTCTTTTCTGGTCTGGGATCTCAGTTTTCTGCAGTCGAGTCGGTTCCGGGTAACCTTTCTTCCTTGTAAATCCACTGTACATATCGTAATACCTGTAGTCTATTAGTCAATAAAGCAAACTGAACTTCTTCTCTGTTCTCAGGCAATTCTTACTCCGAAGTTCTCTCCATACTCTAACAGATTATGAGACCAAGTTAGCTCAACTTTGGACTTAATACTTCTTTCTTCGCCTGGCTGCTTCAACTTCTATAACTTCCTCTTCCTCACACTCACCTCTACCACATCTTCTCAATCTTCTACAACCAGAATGGCATTTAACCAGATCATCAAATCGGTTCGTTCTCTCCCTACTTTGGACAAGTCTACCTACACTCGCTGGGCTAGCCTATTTCGAATGATTCTCGTACAATTTAATGCGGAGTCCGTTATATGCGACCCTTCCGAAGCCGTCGCCGATACTAAGAAGAAAGGCGAAAATAAAGATGTGGACTTGGACGAAATTGACTGTTGTGTCAGATTTGCTCTTCTTTCGGCCGTACCTGATGATTCTTATCATTTGGTTGAAAATAAAAATACTTCCAGGGAAATGTGGATTGCTCTTGAGGATTTCTTCAAACCCGAGTGTGAGGTTACTCCTACTTCCTTGCTCAAGGATTTCTTCCGATCCACTTTGCCTGATGGTACTAGTGTGGATTGGTTTTCTGAAGAGCTCACAAAACGTCAACGCAGAATTGCTGCTGCAGACCCTTCTTTCTTCCCCTCTGATACTCATATGAGGGATTACTTACTTGACTACTTTGACTATTGTTGCAATGGTCAATTCTCTGGATCGGTCACTTCTTTGAGACGAGATAAGTCCTGCACATTCTCTCAGGCAGTAAACTCTCTCCGGTTGACAGAAGCAACAATTAAAAGTCGACAGTCCGGTCCATCTGCAGCATTTCTTTCTACTCCTGCGAAGCTTCAATCCATCCCTGATCCTACTTCTTCTTCTCCCTCATCCTACTCTCCCAATAAGGACAAAACATGCGCGCACTGTCACCGTAAGGGTCACACCAGGGACACTTGTTTCCTCTGGATTTCTACGCCTGACGGCACAAAGTGGGCCGCCAAGCATCCAGAGAAAGCCGCTATAGTGCGAGCTATGTTTCAAAAATTCGGGAATAAAGGCTCTTCCAAGGATAAAAAGGGAAAGTCTATTAAACTTGACGGTGCCTGGATGATGGAGGAACATATTCTCACTTCTGATGGATCAGGGAAATGCAATGACGTTGTTCTTGATACTGGTGCAACGCACCATATCTTTCATGACAAAAGCTTGTTCTCTTCTATTTCTCCAGTTGACAAGCGTGTCCAAACTGCTTCTGGTCAATTACTTTCTATTTCTGGAATCAGCTCTGTGGAAATTTCTTTGGGAAATTATCTCGATTTGTCTTGTCCTTGTACTTTGAAGCTAGAAAACGTCTGGTATCTTCCTTCCTGTACAAAAAATCTTGTTTCTGGCTCTCAAATTCTTTCTGCAGGTTACAAAATGCGGTCTTCTAACAGTGGGATTGGCATATTTGAAGCTAAAGGTCGTCTCACAGCAACCGCTTGTTTAAGGAATGGCTTATTTCATTTCAATGTAATTTCTCCTCCTGCTGTTCTTAGTTCTTCTCGTCCTAGATTTTCTAGTCCTCTTTCTACTCAACCCGAGGACCCCACGCTCCCTTCGAATATCAACCAGGGACTACTCACAATTGTATCTAACATGGACGCTAATCGCCTTTTACACCATCGCTTTGCTCACGTCAGCCCCCAGATTCTCTCAAAGGTCGATATTTCACTAGTTAAACTACCTAATTTAAAATCACAGGAATTGTCGAAACTAAATATCTGTCCTAAATCTCTGGGTAACTGCAACGTCTGTCTTTCTTGCAAACAGGTTGAGAAGATTAATTGCGGTCCATGCAATAAGTCAGATCAAACACTACAGCTTGTGCATTCTGACACTTGGGGAAAGTGTCGACATGTGGGAATCTCCGGAAGTTCTTTCTTTGTCAGTTTTACTGAAAACTTCTCTCGTTTTAGCGAAATTTTTCTACTCAAAGGTCTAAATGAAGTACCAGGTCATTTCTCTATCTATAGGGATTCTATAGAACTTCTGAGTGGTCATAAAATCAAGGCTCTTCGGACTGATGGTGGTAGCGTGTACAAGCTAATAAATTTTGGTGGAGTAACACACCAAATTTCAGCTCCCTATACTCAACATCAGAATGGTGTTTCTGAACGCTTAAACAGGACCCTAGTAACTATGGCTAGGTGCATGCTATCACATGCTCATCTTCCTGTTCGATTCTGGGACGCTGCTATCTCGACAGCTTGCTACATCCGAAACCAACTTCCTCTCCTTGAAGGCAAGAAAACACCTTTCGAGTTACTGCGCGGTTCCAAGCCAACTATCTCACATTTTCGTGTGTGGGGCTGCGTTTGCTATTCTTTAATCAATGAAAAAGATCCTCAAAGATCTAAACTCTCCCCAACTTTGCTACGGGGCATCTTTATTGGTTATTGCGAATCTTCCACGCAATACTGTATCTACGTTCCTTCAAAGGCCGGAAGAAATAAAATCATTATTTCGGCCAACGTTTGTTTTCTTGAAGACAATTTCTGGGATTGGGGCCAAACTTCATCTGAGCAATTCGGCGAGATCAAAGGTCCCCTCGATGACAATCCTACCTCTTCTCATTCCAAAAATTCTTACGACAGCTCTGACTCAGACTCAGGCGTGTCACCCTTTCCTGATCCTTCTTTTCTCCCTTCTTCTTCTCGTCCCTTGGATCCCCAAGCGATCACTGATCAGGAAAATTCTTTCTCTGGTGTCAACATACCTACTGCAACTTTGGAGCAAAATTCTTCTCATGTTGACCCGCCTACTTTTCGGAATACACTTTCTCAGGATCAAATACTTTCTCGCCAGACTGCTCGTCATCATTCTATTACTGAGCCAGATTCTTCTATTTCTACGTCTGTGCAACCCGATCCATCTTCTTCGACTCCAACTCCTTATTCTTCTGCAGAAATTTCTCAGGGTGTTAATCAAATCCAGACTACCCCTGGTTCTATTACTTCTAACATTCCTCCGCTCAGGAGGAGCAATAGGATTTCTAAACCTATTGAGCCACGATCTGCATGGCAACCCAAGTCTCCTATTCTTTACGTTGGTGGAGATACTTCGATCCCACAATCTTACTCTGAAGCCATCAACGGACCTGATAAGGCCATGTGGGAAATGGCAATTCAGGAGGAGCTTGATTCTCTCTCCCAAAAGGGAGTATTTACTTAAGTAACCCATGTTCCTCATAAGAGGAGAGCTATTGGCTCGCGATGGGTTTTCACCGTCAAATCTGATGGTAGGTTCAAGGCCCGACTAGTTGCTCAAGGCTTTAACCAAATTCCTGGTGTCAATTATTTCGATACCTATTCACCAACTCTGCATTTAGATTCTCTCCAAATACTACTCGCAATTTCTACTTACCGCAATTGGGAAATTCACCAAATTGACATCAAAACAGCCTATCTCGAGGGCGATATTCAAGAGTCTATATACATGAAATCGCCTCAGGGATGGAACATGAGCAGTTTTCTTAAGATCAACAAGGCCCTATATGAATTAAAACAGTCTGGAAAAGCATGGTATGATAAATTAGACTCTAAACTTCTTTCTCTTGAGTTCGAAAAGTCTACCTGTGATCACTGTGTTTACATCCACAAAATATACCAGATGGTTATAGGTGTATATGTTGACGACTTGGTAATTTGCGGCAAGCAACTTGATGATGTTAAAATTGTTAAGGCCAAACTTTCTTCTTTCTTTCCTGTCAAAGATCTTGGTGAGATCGACAGTATCATTGGGTGGAAAATTCTTCGCGAGCGCCCAACTCGTACTCTTCATATATCACAGTCCAGCTACTTACTAGACAAGATTAATTCTCTTGGGCTTGGTGATTCAAAATCTTTTTCTTCTCCTCTTGATGGGTATGGTGGTATTCTTCCGCAGGCAGAGGGAGAACCACTGGCCGATGATTCCGCCTATGCAAGCGCTGTAGGCAGCCTTGGATATGCTTCTATTGGGACTCGACCAGATATTTCTTTTGCCACCTCCCAACTTGGCGCTTATAACTCAAGTCCAGTACAGCGTCACTGGAACAGTGTTTGTAGAGTATTTCGATACATTAAAGGCTCTTCAAATTACTGTATTACTTACAGCTTCGGTCCCCCATCACATATTCTAACCACAAATCAAGCGGCATCCTTATATTCCGACTCGGATTATGCTTCAGATGTTACCACCCGTTGTTCAGTAAGCGGGTTTATTCTAATGCTTGGTGGTGGTCCTGTGTGTTGGCAATCGCGAAAACAAAAATCGGTATCTACCTCAACCACTGAAGCTGAATACGTTGCCTTGTCTGAGGCTGCTAAACAGGCGATTTGGTTTTCTAGGTTTCTGAAGGAGCTACATGTTAGCGAGCTCATACACGATGATGGTATTCTCACCTTTTCTGATAATCAGGGTGCACTTGTGATTGCGAAAGGGACAAATTCTTCTAAAACTAAGCACATTGATGTTGCTTATCACTTTGTTAGGGAATGTATTCTTAATGGACACATAAAAGTGTCTTACATACCTACAACTTCTATGCTGGCAGATATTCTAACTAAATCTCTTCCGCAGCAAAAAGCTAAACCACTGATTGAAAGGATTTTCCAGATGGGATAGCGTTCTCGCATTCACCGCATTGATCAGGAGGAGTGTTGGAAATATAGCTTCCTGCATTTCTTTCTATCAACCAATGTGGTTGCATGCATCTTGCCTGAACTATATTTCTGAGTTCAGGCAGGAGCCCATACTTCTGATCCAATCAGACTCAACGTTTGAGTCCGCTTGAATCCAATTCTTCCCGAACAAATCCAGTCATTGGTTTGTTCGTATTTTCTATGGCATGACCCAGTATTCTGAGTCAGTGGATAATTCTTTTCTGGTCTGGGATCTCAGTTTTCTGCAGTCGAGTCGGTTCCGGGTAACCTTTCTTCCTTGTAAATCCACTGTACATATCGTAATACCTGTAGTCTATTAGTCAATAAAGCAAACTGAACTTCTTCTCTGTTCTCAGGCAATTCTTACTCCGAAGTTCTCTCCATACTCTCACACAGAGCGTGATAGATACCCATTACCACTAATCAGAGAAACTCTAAGACTTACTGCCCGCTCAAAATGGATATCTAAGGTGGACGTTCGCTCAGCATTTCACAGACTTCGAATTGCCAAAGGAGATGAATGGAAAACAGCATTCCGGACTCGTTTCGGGGCGTATGAATGGCTTGTTACTCCTTTTGGGTTGGCAGGTGCCCCGGCAGCTTTCCAACGTTGGATAAACAAAATCCTTGGGAACTATCTGGGTGATTTTTGTGCCGCTTACCTAGATGACGTTATAATCTTCACCGAAGGCGACATATTAGAGCACTGGACCAAAGTTAATCGCGTTCTTCAGCGTCTTAAGTTTGCAAAACTTAAGCTAGATCCCAAGAAATGTGAGTTTGGTGTAAAACAAATTAAATACTTGGGGTATATTATCAATTGTGATGAAGGTATCAAGGTGGATCCTGAGAAGGTCCGAGCCATAAACAATTGGGAAGCACCTAAGGATGTCAAAGGGGTACGTAGTTTCTTAGGGTTTGCCAATTTTTATCCCAACTTTATTGAAGACTTTGCGCAAATCTCAGAGCCATTGCAAATACTTACCAAAAAGGGTACCCCATTTATATGGGATAATATCCAGCAGGTGGCGTTCGATGATCTGAAACTTCGGTTCACCTCATCTCCTGTTCTAGCCATGTGGAGAGATGACTGCACTACGGTATTAGAGGCAGATGCGTCAGGCTGGGCAACAGGAGGTTGTTTATCACAATATGATATATCAAGGAAACTGCGTCCTATAGCTTATTACTCAAAAAAGTTGACACCTGCTGAATGTAATTATGATAAACATGATAAGGAACTTTTGGCCATTATCCGATGTGTTAACAAATGGAGACCAGAGCTAATAGGACTAAAACATCCTTTCACCATACTCACAGATCATAGGAACCTTCAGTATTTTATGACGTCACGCAAACTTACGGAACGCCAAGTAAGATGGTTGCAAATCCTATCTCAATTAAACTTTCGACTGGAATACAGATCAGGCAAATTGGCAAGCCGCCCTGACGCCCTATCACGCCGTAGTCAAGATCTTCCAAAGAGTACTGATGATCCGCGACTGAGAGAAAGAGAATTTCAGCTCCTCCGAAACAAATGGATAAATCCTAATATTTCTGTCATTGATTTAGGTATTTCTTCTGTTGGGCTATCAATTCTGAAGAAAATCCCTGAGGGAGAGAAATTGTTTGACGATGTTGAGTTACAGAACTTGTGGGATCAAGGGGTTAAGGAAAATAACTCTACATTTCTTCAGTTATACAACTCAATGTGGCAGGAACATCGGCTATTCCCAGCAAGTTTAGGATTGAAAATATCACTTTCGGAATGTCAAATAGACTCAAGAGGAGCACTTTGTTTTAGAAATAGGCTATGGATACCGGACTGGGAGCCATTACGCACAGCACTAATACAAAGGATACATGATTCCCATATATCCGGTCACCCGGGACGAGACAATACTCTTGCTATTATTTCTCGGTCTTTTTACTGGCCTAACATGAGCACAATGGTCCGAAGATTTTGCAGGAATTGTGACGTTTGTGGCCAATCTCACGTTTGGCGATCAAGGAGACAAGGCTTACTATTGCCACTTCCTATACCAGAAAGATTTCACAGTGAATTGTCGATAGACTTTATGACGGAACTACCAGCACGGAATGGCAAAGATCCTACTTTCCTCATGGTTATCACCAATAGGTTATTAAAAAGTGTAACTCTAGAAGCAATGAACTCAATGAGCGCGGAAGATTGTGCAGAACGTTTTCTCAATTGCCACTCCCGATTTCATGGATTTCCAAATGCTTAAACTTCAGATAGAGGATCCAACTGGGTAGGGGATTTCTGGCGACATCTTTGCAAAGAAACACGCATCAATCAGAGGCTTTCAACAGCATTCCATCCTGAAACTGACGGCGCAACAGAAAGAATGAACCAAAAAGTACTAGCTTATCTCAGAGCATTTATTTCTTATTCGCAATTTGAATGGCCTTCTATGTTACCTACAGCTCAGCTGGCTCTCAATAATAGGAATAACTCTACATCTGGAGTCAGTCCTTTTTTCTTGGAACACGGGTACCATGCAGAGCCAGTACAACAAAAGCACGTTTCTGTTCATGGAGCTCTTACTAACCCAGCTAGACGAGCAGAATATTTCTTGGTCAGAATTTGCGAAGCACAGGAATATGCGTCAGCAGCCATGGCATCGGCTCAGCAATTAATGGAAGAACAAGCAAACAAATCGCGCAACCCCTCGCCTCTGTTGCGCCTTGGGGACAAAGTTTGGCTTAACTTGAAGAATGTTCAATCACCACAACCAAAAAAGAAGCTGGCTTGGATGAACGCAAAGTATACAGTAACAAAAATAATTACGCCACATGTTGTTGATTTAGATGTGCCATCTAAAATTTGGCCTCGTTTCCATGTCGACTTACTTCGAAGGGCTAGTAATGATCCGCTACCATCACAACAGCAAGATGATTTGCAGCCCGCACTGATCCTGATAAATAAAGGCGAATTAGAACCGGAACCTGAACAATTTGTGGAGCGTATTCTAAAAGCTGATAAAATCCGCCGCGGAGGGGGAATGGTAAGACAACTTTTAGTGAAATGGAAAGGATTTGCCGAACCTACCTGGGAGGATAGAGCCGATTTAGAGGACGTCGACGCATTAGACATTTTTGAAGCCAAATTCGGTAAACGAGATGGCGTAGGGGAGAATGAAGGTGCACGTCAAGGTAAAAGAAAAAAAATGAAAAAAAATGAAGGTTATTTGAAGAGGGAGAGTAATGTTACGGGTTTACCCGCCATTGGTTGTCTGGGCTGACCTGCGTGCCCAGCCTTGCATATAATGAAGACTATGCGAAAAAGCTGGGCCTTTCGCACAGAACAGGGTCTTTGGATAATGCTAATGTAAGGTGATTGTCAGGGCACACTTTATGCTTGCCCAATCCAGTGTAGTTATCTCTCCCATAGAAGAATATCAATTATATTATGGTATAGTTTACGTGCGCTGACTGTCTGCTTTAACCGTTCACAAGAAGTTGTGGATGATTTGGGGAGAAAAGGTGGGCCAGATGGTCGAAAAATCGGGGTTTGATCGAAAAATATTGCTATTGGTGGATGCGCATGTCGAAAACTATAATAGTCGAAAGCTCGAGACAATGCGAAACCGAATATCGAGTTTATATTGTTGTAGCTGAAGGGTGGGGGAAGGTGTGATCGAAAAGGCGGTTTTCGAAAGTTTGATGCTTTTACTGTATTGAGTTGATGATGCTACATTGTAGAATTTTTCTACCATTACACTTATGCCTGCAAGGTAGAGCCTGTTTCGAATGGCTTTATTTGCTTCTTCTTCAGTGGCAAATGCTATGGCCACAGATCTAGCTCTTTTGATGGTTCGATTTTCCCTACTTGAAAGCCAGTAGGGTGTTCCAATTGGTGTAAAGCCCTTATTGAAGGTCTTAATTTCATCTTTAATCATTTCCATACCATCTGGAGTGTCAAAGTCTTGGATAGGAATGCCATGGATAACTACCTTGTGCCATGGCTTGTCTACTTGAGCAAATGTAAATGGGATGAGTTTATCCCATATATCCCTCTTTTCCAGAAGAAAATCAGCAGTGTATTCTTCTGTAGTTGTAATTGAAACATTATTTGCTGTGGTGGAGCTGACCAAGTTGACCACTGGCCCTTTGATTCCTCTATCACTGAATGCCTTACTAAGTGCATTTCGTGCTACTAGGGGTGATGGTATGATGGGTGATTCTGGGCCTCTTACTAGTATTAGCCTTCTCACCTTTTTATCCACAGGTTTGCTTGGTTTAGCTTGCTGGTTGGGCTGGGAATTCTTTTTCCCACCAACAATTGTCCATTCTTGAGGCTAAGCATTGTTATTTGCTGATGTTGAAGCTAATATATTTGCAAAACTCATGGGGTTGCTGGCTTTTTGTTGAGTTCTGGCTTTTGGTACTACTGGTTCAATGGTTTTTGAGGGACTTGGAACAGCCTCAAGGTCCCTAGCTTTGCTCTCAATTTTTCTAGTGGCTTGTTCCAAGTTGGCTATTTGAGAGGTGATGATTGCTGAGGCTTTGGATAGTTGCCCCTTTTCTGTAAATTCCCTGAAAATTTCAAAGAGATCCAACAATTTGTCCTGCTCATTTCGGTTTCTTGTGAGGGCGTAAGCCTGGATGATGTTGTCCCTTGCTGCTAGAAGTGCATCTTGGGGGGAGTTAAATGATGAATTTTCAGTACCTGCAGATACTAATTGGATTTTTCAATACAGCTCAGAGTGTTGTGCTGGCTCGGTTGAGTTGTTAGGAGACAGGGGAACGGAGGATGGGCTGCTGTATTACGAAAGGGTGGAAAATACAGGCTGGTGCACAGACGCTGTTCATGTACTTAACAATCTGTTCACCTGCCGAGTTTAGTGAATTAATCTATCCAAATAATATCATACTTAACATCATCCATTAGATAATATTATCAATTGTCGGGATGCACATCTAGCATTACCTTCATAGATCACCATTGTCAGTAAGAGTTCACATTTGATACCTACTGACACCCATTGGCCACAGTGATACGCACTCAGTGTCCATTTTGCCATCACCCAGCATGAGCGTGCCATCTCCACGACTCACCATTGCACATGAGCCCGTGCCACTCCAGCGATGGACAGCAGAGTCATTTAATCGCCATATACCTCACAGCTCATAACCACAACACAAAGTGCTGGCTAAGACTAGAGCCTCATTTTCGAGTTTCCCCAGCCTTGTGGGACCCTGAAAATTTTTTCCCATCATGAGATGGGCCAGCAATGGGATCACTGAAGAAGTCCATGAAAACATCATCAATTGATGAGTTAAAGGCAGGAGCAGGGTTAATGATAGCAGGAGGAGCTGGAAGATCACTCCAAATTGATGATTTCAGAGTTGGTTGTTGAGATTTTGATGGTGGAGAGCTGGATGGTGGAGGGCTGGCTGACGGATTCTTAGAGGGGGAGGCCCCAGAAATCGGCTTTTTCGACATTATCAGGTCGACCAGTGGGTTAAATTGACTTGAAAATATCTTAATCGATAGCGCTAGATGTAATAAATCGTAAACAATTGTTTGTTTGATGATAGCTTTCTGTCGCAAAAAGTTATGGACAAAATAGTCAATTTGGAAAATTTGATGTTCCTGTTATCGTTGGCTGACTTAATAATGGTCCAATCCAGACAATCATGACCTGGGGCAGTCATCTTTTTTGGTGTGGCATGTATCATCTCATCAATAGTGAGTTCAGGCCAGTCCCATTTTCTTTCTATTTCATTCCTTGTTGTCACATAATAAGATGGTGAAGGAATGAATTCCTCTGCCTCGGCTGAAAGGGATGAAGTTTGGAGACTTGGGAAAAGTGTCTGGGCCAGGGCCTCACCTTTGGCTTCAAATGTTGTTGCTTTAGCTGGCTGAGATTGGTGCTTTGGTGTATAGACCAGGGTTGGGATTATTCTTGATTGATAATTTTCAGGCCTAGAGTAATTGTAGGCAGTGAATATTATTTTGTCCTTGGCTGATGCTAAAAAGTTCATCCAGTGTTGGTGCTTGGTGTACTGAATATGTTGAAAATATTTATCCCTTGCAGCTCTAGCCTTGTCCATAATGTCAGTGTCATGGTCCTTCTTCTCTTGGCGTCGAAGCTTATGGAATGAATGTCGAAGTAAAGCAAGGTCCTTGGTCCACCATGGCTTTGATCTTGGTGTGACTTTGAATAGCAGAATTGACTCTTGAGCAGCAGCTTGTACAACCTCTTGTAATATGGAAGCAATAAGATCAACATCTCGCCTGTCTATGGCCATTTCAAGTATTTGTTGCATCAATTCCTGCTGGTGTAGAATATGATCCTTAAATAATTCCCATTTGGCCTTTTTAACATTGAACCTGGTAGGAAGTGGGTTAGTATTCCTGTTGTCATTTAGTACCCCTGCCTGGTTAGTGTCCATAAAACGAGTGTCAAAGAGTATCACTTCATGATCTGATCCAGTAGATTCTCCATATTTCCAGTTGCCCCACCTAAGGTGTTTGAATCCTATGGCAAAGGTAAGGTCAATGATGGAGGTGCTTTTTGAATTTGATCTATGAAATGTCCCTCCATACTGTTCAATGACTGATGGTGAGTTGAGGAGCTGGGCATTGACATTATCCAAGTACTGGGCCAGCTCATTGGCAAGAGGTGAGTTGTTCTGGACAAGTGGATTCCAACATGAATGATGCAAGTTGAAATCTCCGAGAAATAGCATGGGCTTGTCCAGGGTTACTTGTAGGTCTAAGAAGCGTTCCACTGTGAGCTTGGTTGAGTAATGGGAGGTCGGCTTCTCATTGTAGATGTAAACCACATAGAATGATTCAATTGATAGTTCTACCTCCAAAATTTGAAGGTCAGGGTCAGTCACCAAGCCGTATCTAGGGGATACTTGAAGCTGGCTAGATTTCTTGACATATGTAAGGACCCTGGGCCGCAGATTAGTGTTGAGAACTGGTGGTATGAGGTTAAAAGCTGAGTGGTTTATAGGTCGAAAAGATTGTGATGGTTGGTGATGGAACATGTATGGTTCCTGCACAAAAATAAAGTCGGGTTCCTCCTTGAGGGCTACCTCAAAGAGTGACTGCTGGATCTCTCGACCCCTTGCAGTATTATGTTGACTGAATTTGAGTGTATCTAGCATGTTAGAGCTTTGTAGTAATCACAGTCTAATCTTTGAAATGCCAGGTGGGTGTTGTACTTGCAGTTTGCACACTGCACTGCATGGTGGATGCAACTCTGAGTTGCACTACAAGTATTACACTTGTGGCTGTTGGTGTAATGTGGGCCAAGACAGATGGCACACACTGGAGATTTCTTGCACCACATGGAGTGGTGGCCAAATGTCAGGCATTTTCTGCACTGAGTCTTCTTGGTTGACTGTTGGTAGCTAACCACCTTCAACAGTTGTCCTCTAATTAGAACCCCAGTCTTTATTTTTTATATTTTTAATCATATGGTATTCAGCTAGCTAGCTATGACAATTTATTTAACATAGATACAAAGCAAATACCAGTCCCCCTTATCACTCCCTTCCTCCATCTCCACTCTTTATTTCCAGTATGTTTTGTCCTAATTATTCTCCTTTGTGTAAAGATAAACACTTCAAAGTTTTTAAAAATTTAAGCAATGCTTGTTGTCCTCTTTTTGTTCTGAATAGAATTGGTAATGTGAAAGATTCAATGTTCTTGAATGATTCTTTTCTTTCCATTTTAAACATTTGACAATGAAGTATCAAGTGTTGCATGGTTTGCATTTGGTTATGGCAGAAATTGCAGCTTGCATCTTTTGTCTTTCCAATTTTGTTCAAATATGCCCTCACATTTCCTATGCCAGTCCTTGCCTGGAAATATGAGGATTCTGTCAGTCTGCTAAATCCCTCAAAATTAATTGGTTTTGTAGAAAATACTGGGGTTGACACTTGGGCTTGGATCCTATAGAACTTGCCAAGACCAGAGCTCTTTCTTTGTTCTTCTTTACGGAAAATTTCGGACATCCAATCTTTTGGCCAGGCCTCCAGTACCAGCTCCTTTGCCCTTTGCTTGAGAAAAGCATGTGATGTAAATTTATTCCTTTTGAGCACCTTATTTTTGCTGGCTCCCTTGGCCAAGTTGTCAGCAAGCTCATTACCTACTATCCCAACATGTCCAGGGCACCAGGAGAGTGGTATAGAGCAATTCTGTGCATCTTGTCTGATATTGTGTGAAAAGGAATTTTCTTTGTTTTGAATTCTCAATAGACTAGCCTGGCTATCACTGAAGATGTGATAATGGCCTTTTGGTGATATCTTTTTGAGCTGTTTTATTGCCTTGAAATAACAGAAGGTTTCTGTATCTGTGATATCCATAGTTTGACCAAGGTTAAAGGAGAAGCATTCTATCTCTCTTGTGACTGGGAGATAAATAACAAATCCAATGCTGCTACCTTTTCCTTGGGTGAAGGAACCATCTGTGTAAACAATGGCTGTGGTTGAAGGTATGGTGTTGAGAAATATTTTGTGTTCCAAGGCAGCTTCTTCTTTTGTCATCTTTGAGATTGTGACTGTCAATGATTCCTGTAGCCATGGAGGCACCCATCTGGCATTTGATGGCTCAAGGTTAGTGTGATTTATGAAAGGCTTGAGTAACTGGCCTATCCTGGTTAGTTGAGTTTAATCTTGGTCTAGATATTCAAAGACTCCAAGATCCACCACAGTAGATAATGAAAGCTCATCCCTAAGTGGAGAGAGCAATTTTTCCTGCACTGGGTGTTCATGTTGTAGTCTGAGTAGTCTAAGTGCAAAATTGTATATTTGCTTAAGTTGCCTAACTTTTGTTGGGAGGATAGCTGACTCAACTTCCAAGGCCTTTATTGGACTGTGATGATAAGCTCCAGTAATCATTGTCAATGCCTGGCTCTGAAGTCTTTGGCACTTAGCACTCAGTGCACCAGAGCCCCTTTTGTTATACCAAAGTATTGAGCCATAGTCCAGGACAGGGAGGATGCAGCTCAGATAAAGTTGTTGTAAGGCATGAAATGGAAGACCTCTGGTATTTGAAGCAAGTTGTTTTACCCTTGTTAGGGCTCCATGAGCAAGCTGAAGGCGTTTCTCAACATGGGTCTTGAAAGTAAGCTTCCTATCAAACCAGATTCCAAGCCATCTGACAACCTCTTTAGGCTTCAAGAGAGATAGGTCATCTAGTATGACAGGGGTGGTAAGTGGAAGCTTGTGGTGGGAAAAGTGAATGAGCTCAGTCTTATCCATTTCAAATGTGACTGATAATTTATTGGCCTTGACTGTCATTCCTTGTATGATTTTTTGTAGATGTTCCATATTTTTCTTTATTGAAGTGGATAAGACTGAGATTGATATATCATCCATATATGAAAGTTGAAGATAAGCAATTTAATGCTTTGGTTGAAAGAGGTATGGGATTGAGAGTAGGAATAAGATCGGGGAGATTGGACTGCCTTGAGGTGTGCCTGTTACCAAATACTACTTGCTTAGTTGACCATTGAAGGAGAGTTGGAGACTCCTACTACTTAAGAAAGATTGCACCCAGAGAATAAATGATTCAGGGAGCTGTAGTGACCTCAAGACCTCAATTAAATTATGTGGCTGTAGTCTATCAAATGCCCCAAGTATATCAAGGAAAACTGTAGAGACTATGCGGTGTTTTGCTCTGTTCTGCTCTACAAAGTCTTGGAGAAGAAGTGCTGTATCAATGGCTGATCTCTGCTTACGTCCACCCATCTGACTTTCATGTAAAAGACAGCTGCTGGTGTTAGCTAGAAATGCAAGTCGGTTGGCAAAGATCCTCTCTAGTAGTTTAGATAGGCAGGGGAGAAGAGAAATGGGTCGATAGGCTTTTGGACAGCTATAGTCCTTCTTGTTCCTCTTTGGTATGATGATTCCCACTGCCTGTCTCCACTGCTTTGGGTGATATCCACTATTAAACAGTGCTGTATATGCTTGGAGGAAGAAGCTTGGGATTGTGGTAATTGCTGCCTTTGTAATGGTCCAGTCAATTTGATCTAGTCCAGGAGATGTTGATTTATTAGGAACTGCATTGATGAGTTCCTTCATAGTCAAGTCTGGCCAGTCCCATTTTGTTCGGATTAGGTCTTAGTCAACAAGCTCTAGCCTAATCGTGCTAGGTTGCAGGCTACTGTTTCAACTATTCATGGGGTCACATTCAGGGTAGTGAAGTAGTTTGGGTTTGGTGTGGGCTATAAGGTTGATACCTGAGCGTGTCTCATAGTAGTCAGACACGCGACTCAAGTAGCAAGTACACAGTAAACCTCAACCCCAAAATGATGATACGTATCAAGTTTAATATGCTAGGTCCTGTATGGCTAGTATGGATGGGATATGGGGGATTTTACCTGTAGATAGATAAAGACGCTGTAGCCCTCTGATATTTGGGACAAGTCTTCTACCAAATAATATCGGAATCAATCCTAGCCTCTCATTAAGCAATCTCATGAATTATTTCCGTGTCTGTCATTACAGACCAATAAACAGAATCGACGATCAATATCTAGAAAGTTGATAACATTTTCTTTTATTATTTCCACTGGAGCAGCTGTGGCTGTTAGGTGATAGATCGGTTTTATTTATGGTTGGGGTTGATATTTCCTGGTTGATTAATTCACATGATAAAAGTGGTGCTTCATGATTCCGAGGAAATAAAGATTGAATTATAGCATTGCATTTTTCTTCGAAATTTATTGCTATTATTTCCTGATCATTGTTTGGTGAAGTTGATTTCAGAGTTGGGATCAATTTTGATTCTATTCTACCAGTCTTAGAGTACTGGTAGGCAGTGAAAACCGATTTATCTTTGGCCTCTGCTAAAAATTTGATCCAATGCTCTTTCTTGTTTTGTTGTATCTGGTGAAAATATTGATTCCTTGCAGCCTTGGCTTCTTTTTCAGATTGTTGGTTGGCATATTTTTGGAATTGGCGACGCAGTCTGTGAAACTTCATCCTCATTTCAGTCAATCCATCAGTGCACCATGGTTTTGATCTAGATGAGATCTTTAATACTGGATTTGAGGCTTGAGCAGCACTTTGAATCACTTCTTGTAAAATTGTAGCTATTTGATCATAATCTTGCATCTGAATGGACCTTTGGAGTTGCTCCTCAAAATCTGCTTCTTTTGCCTCTAGTTCAACATTGAATTTCTTCCCATTGGCTTTTTTGATGTTAAATCTTGATGGTAGCAATGGAATATGGTTAGTTTTGTCTGATGCATGACGTCTAAGTAGCTCTGCCTTGAAGATGATGAGTTCATGATCTGAACCAGTTGACTGACCATAGCTCCAGTCTTGCCATATTATTTGTTTAAATCCTACAGCAAATGTTAAGTCAATAATTGATGTGCTCTTTGAATTTGATCTATGGAATGTCCCTCCAAACTCCTCAATCACTGATGGACAATTGAGCAATTGAGCACTAGTTATGTCGAGGTATTCCGCAAAAGAGTCAGCTAATGAGTTGCTGGTTTGAATAAATGGATTCCATAATTGGTGGTGGAGATTGAAGTCTCCCAAAAGGAGAAAAGGCTTATCCAGATTTAATTTTAGATTAAGGAAACGTTGGACTGTTTGATGAGAAAAGGAAGGTGTGAGAGGCTGCTCATTGTATATGTGTATGATATAAAATGCTTCTCCTGGAAGATCAACTTCCAGAATCTGATAGTCTGGGTCTGAGACCAAGTCATATCTGGGCATTACCTGAAATTGGCTTGCCTTCTTCACATAGGTCACGACCCTTGGGCGAAGATATTGATGGGTAATTGGTGAAATTGCTTGATAAGCTGAATATAAAATAGGTTGGTAAGTTTGTGAATGAGTGTGGTGGAACATATAAGGTTCCTGAACTAAAAGAATGTCGGATTCCCCTTTGATGGAAACATCAAAGAGGGACTGCAAGATCTCGCGACCCCTTGCAGTGTTATGCTGGCTGAAATGGATGTGGCTCAACATGACAATGCTTTGAAGTAGTCACAGTCTTGTTTTTGACATGCCAAGCGGGTGTTTGACTTACCATTGGTGCATTGAACTGCATGATGGACACAGCTTTCATTGGATTTGCATGTATTGCAGTAGTGGACTGAGGTCAAGTGTGCTCCTGAGCAGAATGCACAGACTGGGGGCTTGTTGCAAAGTGATTGGTGATGTCCATATGCAAGGCAATTGCAACATTGTGTTTTGTGGGTGGCTTGTTGGTAGTTGACTGCCTTCAAGTAGAGACCAGCAATCATGATACCAGATTCCAAAAGCTGACTTTTTTCCTCCTCACTTGTTACAGAGAAGGTAATAGAAGCCTTTGATGACTGTTTGTGAGATCTGGTAAGCCACCTTGGCTCACCTTGTGTTTGTATTCCTTGGTTGTATATTTCAATTTCTTCATTTAGAGCATCAAGTGGGATGCAAGTAGGTACTCCATGTACCACCAATTTTGGCCAGTGTGTAATTTTTTGTACTTTTTGAATAGGCCATCCTGCAAAGACTGTCTCCGATTTTTCTTGACCAAGTAATAATTCTGAAGGTGAAGATTCCATACAGGTCAGGACAATGTTCCCCTTGATGGAGGTGTGAACTCAAGAAATAGCTCTCTTTCCTAGAATTTTATTGATGCTCTCTCTGATAGAGAAAGGTTGGTAGGTAGGAAGGGTTGCTCCTGACTTTGTCACCAAAGTTATTACATTGTGGGTTGGAAATTGTGCTGTTATTAGGTTTTCTGCACTTGTTTTTATAAGCATTTCCTTTGTGGAAGTACTTGAAGCAACTATATTATCATTGGTTTGATTGTGTACCCACTCAAAATTAGCTTCCTAGGAGCTCTTTCCCAACACCTTCATCCCACTGCTTGATCTTGTCTGGATAGTTGTTGGTGCCACTGCTGCCATATTCTTTACAATCTCAGCATATGATGGGACTGTTGGGATGGTTCTAGTTGATGGTTAATCTGGTGTGATTGGGTTGATGGTAGTGGCTATTTTATTGTTGTTCTGTTTAATTTGTATGCGTCCAGTTTCAGTGAAGTCTCGGAAATCCTCGACTAGATCTAGCAGAGCATCTTGTTCTTCTTTATTTTTAGTCAAATTGTAAGCTGAGATGAGTATATCCCTTGCTTTCTGGATGGAAGATAAGTATGTATCTTGCCTAGTAATCATTGGCTCAGCAATTCTCATAACTTTGGTATGATGGACAGCTGATTGACTTGATTCTTGTCTTTTTCTCTTTCTCTGCTTTATTGGCATTAAGGTTGAAACCGTGGTCATTGGTTCCATATCTTTTGCAGTAATTGGGTCACTACTGAATGGACCATTCATGGAAGTTGATTTGGAACTTATTGGCTTTCATGGAACTTTGTTTTTGATATTTGGTAATTTATTGCTCCGAATAGAGTCTGAAATCCTTGAAACATTTTTAAAATTGAATGTTGCTTTTGTTGGAGGAGATGAAGGAGGCCCCTCATTTGAGGCTGAATATTTAGAGACCATAATTTGCAATATCTTTCACCAAAACAGGGTGTAATTCTAGAAAATTATGTTTGGATTAAATATCTTAATAGAATATATATTTTTGAATTTTATTAAAAATAAATATTGAATGTTGGATTCTTTTTTTTTCTTTATATTTAATAATATATTTTTTATTGTAACTTTTAATATATATTTTTTTATTATTAAGTTTTATTTTCAATTTTGTATTATTTTATTTTTTAATAAACAATAAATAAAAATTAAAACAATAAATGTAACAAGATGTAAAATTGAAAAATTACGTGACCTTGAGTTTAATCACCTGATCACGCGTCCTGAACGCGTCGCGTGATGCACGTCAAGCCTTGGCAAGGCAGGTGTGAAAATTTTTCGTCCAGAGGGTCGAAAATGGCGTTTTGGTCGAAATATGTTGTAATATGAAGATGTGTGGGTCGATAAGTATATCAATGGAGAGCTAAAGACAATGCAAAAACGAAAATTGAATTTTTAGAGCCGTATCTGATGGTGGGCGGAAGTTGTGGATAAAATGTTGTGGCTATTTGGTCTAGAGGGTCGAAAATCGGGATTTTGTCGAAAAATGTCGCAATATTGGGTCTTAGATATCGACAATTACATCAATCGAAAGCTGTCAAAGATGCCAAATTGAATATCAAGTTTAAATTGTCGTAGCTGATAGTTGGCGGAAGTTGTTGATGAAAAGGCGCTTTGTCCAGTGATGTTGATGCATGCACCCCAGTCTTGATAAGCCTTGTTTTCTGCTCCTCAGTCTGGACACAGAATGCTACTGATGCCCTCATTAACTTTGCAGGTGACTTTATTAACCATCTTGCTTGGCCTTGTGTGTTGATCCCATCATTATAGGTCTCAATTTCCTCATTTATTTGTTGAATGGGGATACAAGTTGCAACCCCATGTACCACCATTTTAGGCCAATTGCTGACCTTCTGGGCCTTCTGAATTGGCCATCCTGCAAAGACAACCTCCCAATTATCCTGGTCCAAAATCATCTCTGTGGGTGAGGCATCCATACAACTGAGGACCAGGTTCCCCTTTGGTGAAGTATGGATTCTTGAAATAGCCCTTTTCCCTAGGATCTTGTTGATCCTTTCTCTGATGGTAAAAGCCTGGTAATTTGGCAGGCTGCAGCCTGACTTGGTGACCAGGGTGATGAAATTCTCAGTGTCAATAATTTGTGCAGTTGTGGATGGAGCTGCATTTTTGGTTGAAGAAGAAATGGTGTTTGAAATGGTAGGCCTTGTGTTTGTAGCTATACCAGTGGTTGTGGTATCTGTGACAGCAGGTTTGCGGTTGAGTACCTTCATGGCTGGCCTAGTTGTAGCAACAACTGCTGGCTTTTCATTTGGGATTCCCTCCCTGACCTTCTGTGCATATGAAGGCATTGCTGGTGCCACAGGTGGTGGTTGTTGCTTGATAGCAGATGACTCTGCTGGTTCAGGAGTGGAGACCTGGACTGGTGGTTGGGAGGTTGTCACCTTACCCTTCTCAGTAAAGCTTCGAAAAACCTCAATGAAGTCCAAGACTGCCACTTGCTTTTCTTTGTCACCTGTAAGAGTGTATGCCTTAACAAGCAAGTCACGTGCCTCGAAAATTGCTGTTTCAAAAGTGTGTTTGATGCTGTGTGGTGCAGCAATTTTGACCATTTTTGATGGCTGAGAGTTGGTGTGGTTGGTGGCTGAAATACCTCGTTTCCGAGGCTGGTCAGCAAAAGGTGTTTTTAAAAATATATTTTTAGTTCCCAGATCAGTTGAAGTGATTGGGTCACTGCTAAAAATGTCAACCTTGGATGTCAAATTCACAGGTCTAACAGAAGTAAGGAGCCTTGAAGGCTTTGGTGATAAATCTGTGTTCCAGATTGATGATGTAAGCCTAGGCACATCTGACATGTTCATCTCTGGTGAAGATGGCATACTTGGTAGACTGCCCTCTAGTGAGGGTGATTTGAAGGCCATATTGGCCTTATTTAAAGCTGGCATATGTAATCAGAGGCCAGGCTGAAAAAAAATTGAAAAATATTTGATTTCGATTTGAAAATGAATAAATTGTGCCTGAGATCACGTGATCTAAGGGAGAGATCACGTGATAAAGTGCCAAGGCTTGGTGATAAAATTCTATCCTCTTTTTTTTTTGCAATAAAAATTGAAATCGAAATTTAGAGTCATATGACTCTTCAGTTATCACCTGATTACGTGTTTAAGACGCGTGATGCGTGACACGTCGAGCTTTGGCAAGGCTGAAGTGAAAAAGTTTCGCTCAGAATGCTGAAAATCGAGTTTTGGTCGAAAAATGCCCGAATATGAGGATGCGAATGTCGAAAATTATATGAATCTGATGCTGCTGAGTTGGCAAAACCGAACATTGAATTTATAATAGCGTAACTGATGGTAGGCGGAAGTTGTTGATGAAATGGCGCTTTTCGTTAATCTTTTGATTGAATAGCTTTCTCAACATGATCCAGGATGAGTTTCTCTTTGGCTTGTAGTTCTAGGTGAAAATGCTTCCAATCAGCCCTTTTGGTATTAAATCTAATTGGTGAAGGTGAGACTTGGCTGTCTACAATAAAATCATCAACCTGGGGAAGCAATGCCTTAAAGGTGATAAGTTCATGGTCAGACCCAGTTGATTCCCCATTGTTCCAATTTTGTCATTTCAGCTGTTTATAACCTGCAACAAATGTTAATTCAATAATAGATGTACTCTTGAAATTTTCTCTATGGAAGGTGCCTCCATATATCTCAATAACAGATAAACAGTTAATTAGCTGAGCATTGGACTGTTCCATATATTCAACTAGGTTATTGGCCAGAGTATTGTAAGATTGATTCAGGGGATTCCACAGTTGATGGTGTAGGTCAAAATCTCCAAGTAGTAAAAATAGTTTATCAAGCTTTAGTTGAAGATTAAGAAATTGCTTGACAGAATAATCAGACAATGCAGGTGTGAGAGGTTTCTCATTGTACATGTGAATAATATAAAAGGCCTCCCCTGGAAGATCAACTTCCAGGATTTGAAAATCTGGGTCAGACACCAAGTCATACCTGGTGTCAGATTGGAGCGTAGGCGTCTGACCTGAAGCGGAAATGGAGGATGAGAAGAGGTCGGAATGGGTCGCAAGAGATGACTGAAGGTCTACTGGAGATAAATAGGAGGAACTAAAGGTTTGAAAGATGGGTAATGTAAATAGCTAAGAGAACTAAAGGTTTGAGTGGGTACTAGTGGTAACTAAAGGTACAAGAGGTAATCCGAAGGTGTTCCGAAGGTGTTGGGTATGACAGAAAACTAAGCGTGAAGAACTCTGAAGCTACAGACTAAGCCATCATATATACCTGCTTTCTTTCCACTAGCTCATCATAACATAGACATTAACCTAATATCAACATGATCCCATATGTAAAGGATTATACTGTTGTCATAACAACATGAGAAGAAGGGTAAAATTATATGGCGAAGGAAGAATCGGAAGGATCGGGAGGATCAGGAGAGGAATCCTTACACCTGGGCATTACCCTGATCTGGCTTGCCTTGTTGACATAGGTCATCACCCTTAGGCGGAGGTATTGATGTGTGATTGGTGGTATTAGTTGGTAAGCTGAATGTATAATGGGTTTGAAAATTTGTGAATGAGTGTCATGGAACAAATAAGGTTCCTGAACTAAAAGAATGTCTGATTCCCCTTTGATGGAGACATCAAAGTCGGACTGCAGGATCTCACGACCCCTAGCAGTATTATGCTGGCTGAATGTGATGTGACTTAGCATTCTAATGCTTTGAAGAAGTCGCAATCTTGTCTTTGAAATGCCAAATGGGTATTTGACTTGCAATCGGCACACTGTACAGCATTGTGAATACAGCTTTGGGTGGAGCTACATATGTTACATTTGTGGTCTGATATGATATGGTGACCTAAGCAAATGGCACAGACTGGCTGCTTATTGCAGGAGATATGATGATGTCCATATGTAAGGCATTTTCGGCATTGTGTTCTCTGGGTTGCCAATTAGAAGTTTACCACCTTGAGGTATCGGCCTCCAATAAGAACACCTGACTTCAGAAGCTGTTCCTTTTCCTCCTCAGTCTCAACTGAGAAAGTGATGGAGGCTTTTGACCTCTGTTGATAGGTTCTGCTGAGCCATCTTGGTTGCCCCTGAGTTTTTATACCTTTATTGCATATTTCTATCTCTACATTTATGGACTCAATTGGAATGCAGGTTGGTACCCCATGTACCACCACTTTTGGCCAGTTAGTGATCTTCTGAGCTTTCTGAATGGGCCATCCTTCAAAAGCTTTATCCCATTTTTCTTGGTCTAGTAGAAGTTCTGTTGGGAAAGAGTCCATACATGTCAGGACAATATTGCCTTTGATAGAGGTATGTACTCTAGATATTGCCCTTTTTCCTAGGATTCTATTGATATTCTCCCTAATTGTGAAAAGCTGGTAGCTGGGGAGGGTTGCACCTGATTTTGTGACTAAATTTATCACATTTTCGCTGTTGAATTGAATTGAAGCCAAAGGCTCCTTTGTTGGTCCTGTGCATTTGATATTCATTGGATTAATTGCTGTTTCCTCACAATCTGCAGTTTCTGACTGTTCTGATGTTCTACATAACACTTTCATTGCATTGCTGGATCTTGGCATTACAGTTACAGTGGCTGTTGGTGCCTTGCTCTTTACAATATCTGCATATGATATGGTTGTTGGTATATTAATGTTTGAAGATGTTACCATTTGACAAGTTGGTGTGGTATTGGCTTTATGTGCAGCCTGGTTGGTGGGTGCCTTGTCAATTTTTTCCAAATTTTTCTCTACCAGTTTCAGTGAAATTTCGGAAAACCTCCACCAAGTCCAATACTGCATCTTGTTTTTGTTTATCATTAGTCAAATGGTAAGCTTTCACAATCAAATCTCTTGCTTCTTGTATTGCAGATAAGTATATGTAGTGATTGTTAATTTTTGGTGCAGCAATCCTCATCACTTTAGTGGCTTGGACAACTGTTGGATTTATATCTATACATTTTCTCTTTTTTTGAGTTATTGGCATCAGTTTAGTTTTCGAGATTTCAGGAATTAGGCTTTGTGCAGTGATAGCATCACTGCTGAAAGGGCCATCAAGTGATTCTTTTGTGAAATTATTTTGGGTTGATTTAAGAAGGTTTGCTTTTGTTGATCTTTTTGAGCTCCAGATTGAGTCAGACAGCCTTGCAACATTTTTAAAATCAAAAGAGTTTTTTGTTGGTGGAGAAGATGGAAGATCCACAGAAGAAGATCGAGGTTTTGAAGTCATTGTCAATTGAGTAACTTCAATAAATTGTGAATAATATTTCGAATATATCTGAAATGTTTTATTTTATATTTTAAAATTTTAAATATAATTTTATTATTATTATTTTTCATAATTGCTTTTTAGATGATTACTTTTTAATAATTGTTTTTTTTATAATTTCTTTTTTATAATTTCTTTTTTATATAATTTTTTTTGTTATGAATGTTAAAATTGAAAAATCACGTGACCTTATGTTTAATCACCTGATCACGCGTCCAGAACGCGTCGAGCCTTGGCAAGGCTGGGGTGAAAATTTTTCGTCCAGAGGGTCGAAAATGGCGTTTTGGTCGAAAAATGTTGTAATATGGGGATGCAGATGTCGAAATTAATATTGATCGAAAGCTACAGACGATGCGAAACCAAATATTAAGTTTAAATCATCGTAGCTGATGTTGGGCAGAAGTTGTGGATGAATTGGTGAGGATTGGTT
The DNA here is from genome assembly GCA_900239735.1 of Blumeria hordei DH14. NCBI lineage: Eukaryota > Fungi > Ascomycota > Leotiomycetes > Helotiales > Erysiphaceae > Blumeria > Blumeria hordei. The sequence goes on along the minus strand of OENG01000008.1, from coordinate 7,968,006 downwards.
GGCCAGAGGGTCGAAAAAACGGGTTTTGGTCGAAATATGTTCCAGTTGGTGGATGTGTATGTCGAAAAGTATATTAATCGAGAGCTGGAGACGATGCGAAACTGAATATAGAGCTCATATTGTTGCAGCTGATGGATGGCAAAAGTTGTGGTTGAAAAGGCGATTTTCGAAAGATGACATTAGGCTGGGCAGTTGACTTTGTTGGGATTGCTCGAAGGAACTCTTCTTCATTAAGCTCTGGCCATTCCCTACTAGCATCACCTCTAGTGGGTGCTGGAATCTGTGACACATTGAGAGGAGACATAGTTACTTGTGAGGTTATTTTCAGAAACAGTTGAGAGATTAATGCATCAGATTTCTCAGCAAAATATGATGCAATTATATTTTCATTGCCATTAGCTCTAGTATATGTCAAATTTGGTACTAGTGGACTTTGTTGTCTTGATGGGTTGGAGTAATTTAACGCAGTAAATGCTGTCTTTCTTTGTGCCTGCTTTATAAAATCCTGCCAATGTTGAGCTTTATGTTGAGTAATTGCTTTGAAATATATGTTCCTTGCTGTTCGTGCTTGTTCCATTGCTTCTGGTGTCAGGTTTCTTTTTGAACTGCGTTTGAATTAATGAAATATTTTTCGAAGGGATGTTAGCTCTTTTGTCCATCAAGATTTTGATCTTGCTGATGGTTTAGATCTAGGTACAGATTTTTCTGCTGCATTTTGAATAGTTTCTCTCATTAAAATAGCTTTATCATTGTATGTTTTCTGCTGAATATACTGTTGCAGGCATAGACTAGAATTTTCTTCAAGAAATCTGAGATTTTTCTCAAAGATTTCCCAGTTTGCCACCTTTAAGTTATAGTTGGCTGGGAGACAATTTTGGTTGTTAAATAGTTAGGATTTTAAGTTGGCTTCAAAGCTGATCACTTCATGATCAGATCCTGTACTTTCCAAATATCTCCAGTTACACCATTGGAGGATTTTAAAACTGGTTACAAATGTCAGATCAATTATGGATGTATTTTTAGAGTTGGATCTATGAAACGTTCCACCCATCTCTTCAATTACTGTAAAATCATTTATAAGTCTTGCCTGACACGTCTCCATGTATGTTGCAAATTCTTGTGAGCTAGTTGATGGTGATTTGACAGCTGGATTCCAAGATGGATGATGAAGGTTAAGATCACCCAATAGTAGTAGTGGCCTGTCCCACTCTATTTTTGATTGGTACAAGCGTGAAACAGTTGTTAAGGGTGTTGATGATGTTAGTGACTTTTCATTATAAATGTTTAAAAGATGGAATGATTCTCCAGGTGCATCTATCTGGAGGAGCTGCATGTCTGGGTCGTGAATGAGTTCTAGTCTTGGCGAAATGTTGATTGTACAATGCCGCCTGATATAAGTCAAGACTCTGGGGCGAAAAGAAGCATCTTGGTGTGGGGCAATTGGAATATAGGAGGGATGAGAAATTGGTGAGTATTTTTTTGTTATTTTATTATAATAGAGGTATGGCTCCTGAATACAAAGAATTGATGCATCTTCCTTCAGGGCCACCTCGAAGAATGATTGAAGGATATCTCTCCCTCTGGCAGTATTGTGCTGGCAAATTTTGATGTGATCTATCATAAAACTGCCTTGTAGATTTCGCAGTTGTGTTTCTGGAGAGCTGTATGGCTCCCAGAGTTACAGTTGGCACACTTCACTGGGTGATGTGTGCAGTTGTCTGAGGTTACACAGGTGTTGCACTTGTGCTCAGTGGTGAGGTGACAGCCCTTGCAGACTGCACAGACAGGATCCCTCTTGCAGGTCATGAAGAGGTGTCCATACTTCAGGCACTTCTTGCACTGAGTTCGGCTTGTAGTAAGCTTGTAGTTTGATACTTTGAGAAGCAATCCTCCAACTTGTATCCCTCTATTTAGAATCTTATTTTTCTCTTCTTCAGAAGTGATGCTGAAGATGACAGGACAAGTAGGGCCATTAGGATTGTTTGTAAGCCATCTTGGAATGCCAATTCCTTCCACACCCAGGTTGAAATCTTCATCTTCCTCTTGAAAAGAAGTTATTGGTAGACTTGTTGGTACCCCATAGGCTACAAGATTTGGAAAGTTATTCACTTTTTGAATGGTGTCAATTGACCATTTTTCGAAGAGCATGATCCATTTGTCCTGTGCAGATAGTAGCTCATCTGGGGTAGAGTCAAAGCAGGTGAGGACAAGGTTGTTTTTCGGAGAGGTGTGTACTCTTGCAACAGCTTTATTGCCCAGTAGTCTGTTGATGTTGTCCCTGACACTGATAGCATTGTAGGCAGGAACAGAAGCACCCTTTGTCAAGACAAGTATCAGAAGTGTATCAGCATCTGGGCCAGTGATGGTGGTGGTAGGAGCTGTGGTAGCTGGAGTGCTGGGTGTAGTTGGTTTGGCTGCTTTAGTCATAGGCAGCTTGGTCTTCTTATAATTAACCTAAGTCCATTTTTGGCCTGATGGTGCAGTGGTATTGGAGATTGATTGGGCTGCCACACTAGAGTAGCTGGGAATATTGGTTGGCTGACTAGTTGAGCTGGGAAAATAGTTTGTGGCCATAGGTGTAGTTCCACTGGAGGAGGCTGGTTTACTAATTATTTGGACAATTTTTTTTGGCACTGATGTTGGTGCAGTGGTAGTCCCCCTGACTTTTTCTCCAGGCAAAACATCTTTTTCAGTGAATTCTCGAAAAATTTGTAGCAAGTCCAAGATTCTTGTCTGTCTATCCCTATCAAAAGTCAATATATAGGCCTCCAGAAGTTTATCCCTGGCTGCATAAATTGCATCGTCAGCTGAGAGTGCAAAAGAATAGTTGTTGACAGGTTTATTGAGCTTAGGAGGCTTTGGGTAGTTGGTTGGTTCACTTGAGCTTGGACCAGTTTTTTGCTTGTTGAGTGAAAATTTTTTCCTGTCACATGACGCAGGAGCAGAAAGGGGATCAGAACTGGTGTCCATGGCTGTAGGATTGTTGTGTGAAGATGAGGTTGATCTTAATTGATCAGTTGAGGTTGGAAGAGTTAGATTACCGCTCCAGATAGACTGATTGAGCCGTGGTTGAGATGGTAGGTCAATTAAGGGTGGTGGTGAGGAGGATATTGAGCCACCATATAGCGGTTCAGAGTCAATATCCATTTCCTATGCCTACTAATAAGCTAGAAGGGTCGAAAATTGGATGCAAATGTAGGTCTTGGTGATGCGAAAACGAATCTGTTGAGTAATTCAAATTCGAGCGATTTTTACAAAAGTTGTGGTCAAAAAGGTGGTTTCGGAAAAATAGGTGGCTTACCGGATTATATCGCTCCTGAAGATGGCTACTCAATCAGCCACAAAAAGCCCACGCATCTGTACTCTTCACAGGGAAGAGTGAAGAAGAAAAGCAACTCTTAAAAAAGACAGGGATTCTCATTGGAGGTCTTCTACTTAGAGTAGTCAACTATCAGTCTACCACTCATAAAACCCAGTGCAGAAACTGCCTCAAATTTGGTCACCACTCCTCACTCTGTAGAAAACCACCAATTTGTGCTATCTGCCAAAGCACTCACTCCACTGCTGAGCACAGCTGTGCCACCTGTCACTCTTCTCAGGGCTGCAACCACTTTCAAACTAAATGTGCCAACTGCCAATCCCTTACCCACAATGCCCTCCAGAAGCATAGCTGTGAGGTTTTCAAAGTACTAAAATGTTAGAACAACTGAAAATTGCCCAACACAATACTGCTAGGGGTAGGGAGATACTCCATTCCTTCTTTGAAGTCGCTTTAAAGGAGAAGGCCACACTACTTTTTGTTCAAGAACCATACCTGGTCCAAGATCAAATATCACACACCTTTTTTCCACTAACTCATCCATCATATCAGCCAATTCTACCAGCTCCTGGATACAAGTTACGACCAAGGGTACTGACTTACTTCCAGAAAGGATGTTCATTTAAGCTTACAGCAAGATATGACCTTGTTTATGATCCAGACATCCAAATTCTCGAAGTTTATCATCCTTTAGAGAGCTTTCTGATCATTCACATTTACAATGAGAAGTCTAGGAATCCATATGAACAGCGCCGTACAGTTCAAAGACTGTTAGACCTACAGCTACCAGACAACAAACCTTTCCTCCTACTTGGGGACTTTAACTTGCACCATTCTAGTTGGAATCCTTTGGTACAATCATCTTCCACCCAAGCCCAACAACTAGCCAACTATCTGGAACAACATAGGGCACTACAGTTAATGAATCCATCAGTTATTGAAGAGTTTGGGGGGACATTTCACTGTTCAAACACAAAGAATAATTCAAGCAGTTGGAATCATTCTACCCAAACAGAATAAAAAGGACTACTCAGAGCCGAGGGCATACCGCCCAATTTCCTTGCTTCCATGTCTTTCCAAACTGTTGGAAAGAATCTATGCCAACAGACTATCTTTTCTTGGCAACACAACCACTAATCTTTTCCACAACAGTCAAATGGGAGGACGAAAGCAGCGTAGTGCTATAGATGCTGCAATCCTGCTTCAACATTTTATTGAATCAAATACCAAGAGAGGAAGAATAGTCAGCACAGTGTTTTTGGACATCCTTGGAGCTTTTGACAGACTTGAGCCAGCAAAGCTTATCCAAGTCATGGGTCAGCTGGAGTTACCAAAACAGCTTATTAAGTGGGTTGGTTCCTTCCTTACTAACAGGACTATCAGGCTGCTTTTCAATGGGGAGCTGAGTGAAGAATTTGCTGTTTCTGGAACACCTCAAGGAAGCCCTATCTCACCTATACTATTTCTCCTTTCAATAAGGTTCCTACATGCAAATAATAACACTAATAACACACTCCAGCTCTCATATATTGATGATTTATCAATTTCTTGTGCTTCAACCTCAGTCAGCAAAAATATAAGGGAGCTGGAAGTCCAACTCAACACCATCTTTTCAACAGCCAAGTCAATCTCAGTTACTTTTGAGAAGGATAAATCGGAACTTATACACTTTGGTAATAAGCGCTTACCAATCCTGACATCATTAAAAGTAGATCAGATATCACTACATCCAAAGGAGATAGTCAGATGGCTTGGTATTTGGTTTGATCGAAAACTAACCTTCAAGACTCATGTGGACAAGCGGCTTCAACTGGCCAATGGAGCTCTTCAGAGGATCATAAGGCTAGCTTCTCCATCCAAAGGACTCAAATTCAATGCTTTGAGGCAGTTGTATTTATCCTGTGTCACATCTGTGCTTGACTATGGGTCTGTAATGTGGTCTGGAAGATATGGTAAACAACAACTCACCAATAAATACCAAAAGCTCCAAAATAGGGCTGTCAGATTCATTACTGGTGCATATCCAAGCAGCCCTGCACAAGCTCTGCAGGTGGAAGCAGCAATATTACCAACAACAGTGAGGCATTTGAAGCTAGAGAATAACTATGCACTTAGATTACTGGGGCTCCAAACTAATCATCCAATACTAGAAGTACTAACTCAGGCCTTGCAGGGTGAATTAGACACAAATCATCTTCAAACAACAGGTGATATTGGAATGTTTAGTCTTTTTGACCAGTGTCCATCCGGGCTTTTTCAACTGGCCAAACATCTGAAACAACTGGGCAAATTTGGCAGAATGGAGCAGTCTAGACAAAACTGATTCCACCTTGGCTAACCACCAGTATCAAAACAACTATCTCTCAGAAGCCCAAACATCTGGCTCGAACAGAGCATCTGAATCTTCTGGCCAAATTATCTCTTGAGGACTGTCTAGTATACACAGATGGATCATTGTCCCCAGGAGGAAGCAGCAGCATTGGCTTTATTATCTATCTCCCTGTCACAAGGCAGATCAAATGCTACTCATTCAACCTTGTTAACAGAATGGGCATCACTGATACAGAAACATATTGCATCCTGAAGGCCATCCAAACTGTCAAGAAACTAAATATTTCTGGAGATATCTTCATCTTCTCTGACAGCCAAGCTTCACTATCTCGGATCCAAAATAAACCAACCAAAATCTGTCATCAAATACGAAACTCTGCAAAACACCTAAGCCTACATTTTCATTGGTGCCCTGGACACATGGGTATAGAGGGAAATGAAATGGCAGATAGACTAGCCAAAGCTGGGGAAAAAATACCTGCTATGAGGAAAGACAAATACACCACACTATCCTTCTTAAAAGAAAGAATGAGGCAACAGATAGTCATCTCTTGGAAACAAAGATGGCAATCAGAGCTATTTCGAGAAGAAGAGGGCAGAAAGGCCAAAGGACTTGGAAAGTATTACAGGATATTTGCACTAAAAGATACTCCAGACTTCAAGCTCAAACCCTACAACTATAACAAATACAGCAGAAGGACTCAGGTTGAATACTTCCAGGCAAGGACTGGTATTGGAAATACTTTGGCTTATCTCAAAAAAATTGGAAAATCAGAAAGTGATTTGTGTGACTACTGTGGGGAAGTGAGACAGACAGTGCCACATCTCATTCTACATGGTAAAAAATTTAAAGTTGAAAGAGGAAAACATCTTGCAGGAGTAACACCACAAAGACTATCACTAATTTTTGGAACACACATTTGGAAAACAGCTCTACTTTGCTTTCTTGATTCAACCAAATGCCTTAGGGCATGCAGAAGATGAAACAGAGCAAAATAAAAACTACTTGAGAAATATAACATGGAGGATTTCTTTAGATATATTTTGTATGCTAGAACCGTGTCATAGCTATATAGCTGAATACACTATGAAATTAAAAAAAAAAAAAAAAGCATAATTCAGTCATTGATCTGGCGTTTGTTTCTCAATTCAAATATCTTCTTTGGTCTGATTGGAGATATGCAGAGGGCACTGGCTCAGATCATGAGGCAATCATCTTCAAAGCCGAAACCCCTAAATCACTAAATAATAGTTGTTTCAGGGTCCCGCTATTACCTACAAGATACAACCTAAAGAAAGCAGATTGGCAAAGCTTCAATAATTATTTACTCACTAACCAGAGCCATTCTTGTCAGCTGATGGATAGGGCAATAGCAGCAGAAGATTGTGATTCAGTTGCAGATATACTACAAGACTTGGTACAACAGGCAGCTAGCACCTCTATCCCTCAGTCAAGGCCATGCACTCAATCCAGACCATGGTGGACAGAAGATCTCACAACAGCAAGAAAATTATACCATAGGCTAAGTCGTCAAGTAAAGATGTATCCAGGACCATTCATTCAAGAAAGAACTCGAATTGCTAGGAACACTTATTTCAGAGCAATTGTCCATACCAAGGCTCAGCACTGGGAAGCATTCCTTGCTTCAGCCAAAAACAAACTTATCTTCACAGCTTATAATTATACCAGGGCTGCCAGCCAACAATACCACCATATTCCAGCCCTTCATTACCAAAGAACAGATCAAATTACTAAACAAACTGAACCAAGGAGGGCAAGACTGACACCTGTACGCGGTGCCCTCTACGAACCTGGGAGTGAAATATTCTCCCAGAGCCAAGATCAGTCAAATTTCGCAATACCAAACAAGTTGGCCCATGAGGCAATGATTCAAGACTCTCCACCTAATCAAATTTTCATACATGACGAGATCAATCAACACCAAAACTTCATCACGTTTGCAGGTACAACTTAGTACATCCTCCTTTCAATGATCACACTTCTCGTCGACTTTCTCTGGCCTCAATTGACCACCACGTACACGCCCACGCCGATATTTACACCCGACGGAGGAAGCAAAGCGTGGCGCACAAACCTGGGATGCAGTTCTTTGAGATGGGCGTGAGAGAGATTAGGACAAGCTCACAAGGTGCTGCAGATGGTGGAAACTATCTCCACAGACGTGAATTTTAGAATTTTGACAACGAGTTTTTGAATTGAGCTTTGTGCGTGACCCAAGACTTCGCTTGCGAGAGTGCGGGCGACACTATAAAGGCCGCCGTGGTTGGATGGTGCGGTGGTACATCATCTTGGCCGGTTTCTCAAGTAAGGTCTGGGTAGCAAGGACACATATCCCACCCGAGACAGGAGACCGCTGGTTCGAATCCGGCAAAACTTAACTACATTTCTCGCGGCGCTGGTATGCATGGATGATGAAGGCATGCTTGGATAATCAAAGGATTTAAATTTCCCTTTGGTGGGTACTTACGGAGGAGGGTTGACTGTTTGTGTAAGCGAACATACCTCATAGTGGTATTTGCAAATGAAATCCAGAGCATGAGTGTCTCTAACCTCAAAAAAGTCATCCTACATGTATATATAGTACTGGTCATGTGTCATAGCTTAATAGCTGCATACACATTAAATGATTAAAAAAAAAAAAAAAAAAAAAAACTGAACCAAGAATTGCTACTTCTTTCAAGGAACAGTGTCAAGCCCTTGTACAGGATCTATTCCCGAAAAATGACAACAGCTGTACAGATGATATTTCAGCCCCTGGAGCCAGCATTTCTAGCACCACATCACTACCAACATCAACAGAACCTAAGAATTCAACTCAAATTTGGGAATGGCCAGAACTAACTCTTAATGAAATAAAAGCAGCAATACCTGACAAGAAAACTGCCCCAGGAATTGATCAACTTGATTGGTCAATAATCAAAGCTGTCATGGAATGTATCCCAAGTCTATTTTTCAAGGCATACAATTACCTGTTCAACTGTGGCCAACATCCAAGCATGTGGAAACAAGCAATAGGTATTATCCTGCCAAAAAGAAACAAGGATTACTCATTACCAAGGGCCTATCGTCCAATCTCTTTGCTTCCGTGCCTTTCTAAATTGTTAGAGAGAATTTTTGCCAACAGACTATCTTACCTTGGAAACACCACAAACAACCTCTTTCACAATGGACAACTGGGTGGTCGAAAACAGCGGTGTGCCATAGATGCTGCACTACTACTACAACATTTTGTTGAATCAAACACTAAGAGGGGAAGAATTGTTAGCACAGTGATTCTTGACATCCTTGGAGCATTTGACAGGCTGCAACCAGCCAAACTTGTTGATATTCTGAGGCATCTAGAGCTCTCAGTTCCATTCATTCATTGGGTTGAATCATTTCTTACCAACAGAACAATCAAACTTCTCTTCAATGGGGAATTGAGTGAAGATCTTGCTGTATCAGGTACACCTCAAGGAAGCCCAATCTCTCCACTGCTATTTCTCCTATCAATTCGGTTCCTTCATCCATTGCATCAGTGCAAAGACACCCTACATCTTTCATATATTGATGACATATCTATCTCATATGCTTCAACCTCAGTTGACAAAAACATCAGGGAGCTAGGAGGGCTACTTCGGGCAATTCTTCTTGAGGCCAAATCCAACTGTGTGAAGTTTGATGTGGATAAATCTGAATTAATATATTTTACTAACAAAAGAGAGCCAGTTATCACACCTCTCACATTTGATTAGATTACTTTACAGCCCAAGGAAACAGTAAGATGGCTGGGCATTTGGTTTGATAGGAAACTTACCTTCAAGACTCATGTTGAAAAGAGGCTTCAACTTGCCAATGGGGCCCTCCATAGGCTTCAAAGACTAGTTTCACCATCATCAGGACTCAAATTTAATGCCTTGCGACAGCTTTACCTAGCTTGTGTCACATCTGTACTTGACTATGGCTCTATATTGGGGTCTGGGAGATATGGTACTAAAAAACATATCAATAAATACCAAAAACTACAGAATAGAGCTATCATTTCAATCACTGGCGCATTCCCTAACAGCCCTGCCCAAGCTTTGCAGGTAGAAGCAGCAATCTTACCAACATCAGTAAGACACTTGAAGCTGTCAAATAATTATGCACTCAGAATGCTTAGTCTTCAAGTAAATCATCCACTAACTATACAACTGACAAATGTGCTACAATATGAGCTTGACACCAGTCCATTCCCACCAACTTGTGATATTGGAATGTTTGGATACATTGATAATTGTCCATCTCAGCTTTTCCAGCTTGCCAAATTACTGAAACCATTTGGGAAATTTGGCAAAATGGAACAGATAAGACACAGCTGGTCTCCTCCCTGGATCTCAACCAATATCAAGACAATCATCTCTAGTCAAACCAAGGAAAATGCAAAGAAAGAACATCTCAAACTACTAACAAGAATATCTTGAGAAGCCTTATTATTTACACTGATGGATCTTTTTTTCTTTTTTTTTTTAATTTATTAAGTGTATGCAGCCTGATTAGCTATGACACTATGTACAATAAGTATATAAAACAATTTACCCTTCCCAAATCCACCCTACTAACTCCACCTTGAAATTAAAGGAAAGATTTTGATCAGTAATTTGTAACTAAATAGTTTATAAATTCCTATCTTTCATGTCCCTACCCCCAGAGAGGCACCTAGTGGCTGAAAGATATCTTAGAAGCGAAGTTTTCCCCACATTTGTGTTGAATAAAATTTGAAGTGTGATTGGTGATAGATTTTTAAATTCTTTTCTTCTCTTTTTCTTGAAGAATGAGTAGTAAAGTATTAAATGTCCAATTGTTTGAACACATTTTTGGCAGTAGTTGCAAATGTTAGTATCGCTTTTCCCAATCATTTTCATATATGCCAGGTGGCTTCCTATGCCTGTTCTTGCTTGAATATATGCTGACTGGGTTTCTCGGCTGAAGTTGGTCATATTGAATGGTTTGAATTTGAAGTTGGGTATATGGCATTTGGCCTGGGCTCTGTAAAGTTTGCCTATTCCAATAGCTCTTTTACCTTCCTCCTCACGTAGTAGCTGGGATGTCCAATCCTTAGACCAGGCATCTTTGATATATAGTTTAACCTCTTGTTTAAGGAAGGTAAGTGTTGTGTAGAGATGTTTTTTGACTGGCTTTTCATTTGCACCTCTTCTTGCTAGAGAGTCTGCTAACTCATTACCTTCAACTTTCATGTGGCCTGGGCACCATGCAAGTGTGATCTTTGCACCTCTACCTTTGAGACGGATTTGGTGGGAGAATTGGTTAGAGCCTTTTTCAATCCTTTTCAGTGAAGCTTGGCTGTCAGTGAAAACATAGATAGTTTTCGAGGTAGATAATTGCACTGCATGTTGAATAGCTTTCAGAATGCAGAAGGTTTCTGCATCTGTGATACCCATGCCATGTCCAAGATTAAATGAGATGCATTTGACTGGTCCAGAATGTGGAGGATAGATTACATACCCTATGCTACTTCCTTTGTTTTCAGTAAGTGACCCATCTGTATAGATTAAAGTTGAACAGTCTGAGATTTGTCTAAGGAATTGATTATGCTCCTTTACTGCATCTTCTTTGGATGATCTTGAGATGAGTACTTTGAGAGATGTCTTCAGCCAAGGAGGGTTCCAATTATTGTCAATGGATTCCAGCTTATGGTTTATAGTAAGTTGCCCAAGTAGCTTTCCAAGCCTTGCTATTTGGGAAAAGAGTACAGTTATTTCTTGTAGGTCCCTTGGGTCTGGCTGATTGAATAGACTCAGCTCGTCCTCAATGGGGCTGTAAAGAAGTTTAGACACTGGATGTGTCTTCTGGAGCCTGAGAAATCTGAGGGCATATAGACTGGCATTTTTGAGGTGACATATTTTTGTAGGTAATATGGCTGCCTCTACTTCCAGGGCTTTCCTCGGAGCCTAGGGAAATGCACCTGTGATGGCAGCTAGAGCCCTATTCTGTATCCTGTCATATTGGTAAGTTTGTGAGATACAGCCAGGTTGGTTGAACCATAGGACAGATCCATAGTCCATGACTGATGTCACACAAGAAAGATATAGCTGGCGGAGGGAGTTTAGTTTCATGCCACTTGATGGTCTTGCCAGTCTTTTGAGCCGTTCCCAGACTGCATTGCCAAGTTGGAGTCGCTTCTGCACATGGCATTTGAAGTTGAGTTTCCGATCAAACCAGATACCAAGCCATCTTATTACTTCTTTGGGTTGAAGTAAGGTATTTTGTACCCTTAAAGGTATGGTCACTGGCTGCCGTTGTCGATGGAAGTGGATTAACTCTGATTTATCCACTTCAAAGATGATCTGATGATCTCTAGCCTTTTGAAGTAGAGAAGTAGTATAATTCTCAAGGACTGAAATATTCTTTTCTATAGATGTGGAAGCAGTTGAGATAGCTATATCATCTACATAAGATATTTGTAGATAGTTATTGCTGCTTACTTCTGGAAGAAGGTATTTTATTGAGATAAGAAATAGAATTGGTGAGATAGGGCTTCCTTGAAGTGTGCCTGATACTTGGTGCATCTGACTCATCTGACTATTAAAAGAGAGTCGAATTCTTCTCTGGGTTAGGAAAGATTGGCACCAGGAAATAAAGCTATTTGGTAGGTTTAGGTTATAAAGGATGCTGATCAATTTTGATGGGTCAAGTTGATCAAATGCCCCCATAATATCCAGAAATAGTGTGCTTACCATTTGCCTCTTGGCATGGCTTTCTTCAACAAAAGCTTGTAGAAGTAAGGCAGCATCAATAGCAGATCTTTGCTTCCATCCACCCATTTGACTCGGGTCCAAGAGGTCATCTGAGATGTTGGCTATGTAGGAGAGTCTGTTGGCAAATAGTTTTTCCAACAATTTTGACATACAAGGTAACAGTGATATGGGTCTATATGCCTTTGGTGCAGAGTAGTCTTTTTTGCTAAGTTTTGGAATAATAATTCCAATGGCTTCCTTCCAAGAGTCAGGATGATGACCACCCTGAAATAAAGCTTGATAAGCTTTAAAGAAAAAATTTGGTAGAGTTTGAACAGCATACTTCAGCATTTGCCATCCAATTTGATCTACACCTGGTGCAGTTGACTTGGTTGGAATAGCTCGAAAGAATTCCTCCTGGTTAAGTTCTGGCCACTTCCATGTTATCTTTGGCCTGGTAGATGTCGGACTCTGAGATGTGCTGGTAGTGATAGTATTGTCTTGGATGTTGGACTTTGGAAAAAGGTTCAAAATTAGAGCATCTGATTTTTCTGTAAAAGATGATGCAATTGATATTTCACTGCTTTCAGGTCTAGTATATCTCAAGGTTGGTATTAGAGGGCTTTGCTGGTGAGAAGGATTTGTATATTGAAATGCAGCATAGGCTGTCTTTCCTTGTGCCTGCTCCAAAAAGGTTTCCCAATGTTGAGCTTTGTGTTTGGAAATGGCTCGAAAGTATTTGTTTCTTGCCATCCTTGCTCGCTCTGCAATCTCGGGAATCAGGGTCTTATTAGCAAGTCTTTGAAAGTAGTGGAATTTTTTCCTAAGGTCAGTTAATTCATTCATCCACCATGATTTTGACCTTGGAGAAGTTCTGCATCTTGGAATTGATCTTGCTGCTGCTTGATGAATTGTTTCCTTCAGTAAAATGGCTATTGCATCATAGTTCTTTGTATGAATTAGTTGATCCAGCTGTGGGTCTGCCTTGCTTTCAAGTGCTACAAGGATTTCCCCAAAGATGTCCCATTTGGCCTTTTATAAATTGAAATTTGCAGCTTGATTTGAGTCATCATCTAGGGTTGGTTGAAGAAAAGAGGTCTCAAAACTGATCACTTCATGGTCTGACCCTGTACACTATCCATATCTCCAGTTGTTCCATTGAAGTTGTTGAAAGCCAGAGACATAGGTCAAGTCTATGATTGATGTTGTCTTGGTGTTAGATTGGTGAAAGGTTCCACCAAACTCTTCTATGATGGTAAAATCATTAAGTAGAATGGCTTGATTTATCTCCATATAGTTTGCAAAGGCTTCTGCATTTAGTGAGGGTGAGTTTATGGCTGGATTCCAGGATGGGTGGTGGAGGTTGAGGTCTCCTAGAAGCAGGAATGGTTTATCCCAATTTATATCCAGCTGCAAAAGGCGTTCTGTAGTAAGTGTTGATTCAGTTGAATGAAGGGATTTTTCATTATAAATATTTAAAAGGTAGAATGATTCTTCAGGGGTGTCAATCTGATGAATCTGCATATCTGGATCATGAATAAGATCCAGTTTTGGTGAGATATTGATGGGATGGTGACGTCTGATATATGTCATAACTCGAGTACAGACTGTATCATCTGTAATTGGTATGATTGGTAAGAAAGAGGGATGTGAAAGAGGGGAGTATTTTTTTGTTATTTTATTATAATAGAGGTAAGGCTCCTGAATACAAAGAATTGATGCATCTTCCTTCAGGGCCACCTCGAAGAATGATTGAAGGATTTCTCTCCCTCTGGCAGTATTGTGCTGGCAAATTTTGATGTGATCTATCATAAAACTGCCTTGTAGATTTCGCAGTTGTGTTTCTGGAGAGCTGTATGGCTCCCAGAGTTACAGTTGGCACACTTCACTGGGTGATGTGTGCAGTTGTCTGAGGTTACACAGGTGTTGCACTTGTGCTCAGTGGTGAGGTGACAGCCCTTGCAGACTGCACAGACAGGATCCCTCTTGCAGGTCATGAAGAGGTGTCCATACTTCAGGCACTTCTTGCACTGAGTTCGGCTTGTAGTAAGCTTGTAGTTTGATACTTTGAGAAGCAATCCTCCAACTTGTATCCCTCTATTTAGAATCTTATTTTTCTCTTCTTCAGAAGTGATGCTGAAGATGACAGGACAAGTAGGGCCATTAGGATTGTTTGTAAGCCATCTTGGAATGCCAATTCCTTCCACACCCAGGTTGAAATCTTCATCTTCCTCTTGAAAAGAAGTTATTGGTAGACTTGTTGGTACCCCATAGGCTACAAGATTTGGAAAGTTATTCACTTTTTGAATGGTGTCAATTGACCATTTTTCGAAGAGCATGATCCATTTGTCCTGTGCAGATAGTAGCTCATCTGGGGTAGAGTCAAAGCAGGTGAGGACAAGGTTGTTTTTCGGAGAGGTGTGTACTCTTGCAACAGCTTTATTGCCCAGTAGTCTGTTGATGTTGTCCCTGACACTGATAGCATTGTAGGCAGGAACAGAAGCACCCTTTGTCAAGATAAGGGTTAGGAGTGTGTCAGCATCAGGAGTATTAGAGTGAGTTCTTGGGGCAGAAGGAGCCATGTTGCTTGGTGAAGGTAGTGGAAATAGTTTGGATAGAGGTAGCTTGGTCTTCTTGTGGTTGACATTGGTCCAGTTTTGGTCTGATGGTATAGTGGTATTAGTGGTGTGATTGGCGTGAGTGATGTTTGAGGCTACAACACTTGAATAGCTAGCAAGTTTTGTAGGCTGGCTGGATGAGCTAGGGAAGTTGTTGGTGGCCATCTGTACTAGTTTTGGTGTGATCTTAGGTTTGTAGATGATTTGTACAATTTTTTTTTCCCCAACTTTTGGTGCAGTGGTATTGCCTCTGAGTACTTCTCCTGGAAGAATGTCTTTTTCAGTAAAGTCTCGAAAAATTTGCAGCAAATCTAAGATCCTTGTCTGCCTATCCCTGTCAATGGTCAATTTGTAAGCCTACAGAATTTTATCCCTAGCTGCGTATTTTTTTTTTTTTTTGCATCAGATTTTAATTGCGTATGCAGCTATCTAGCTATGACACAATATCAAAGAAAAGTACAGAAAAAATGACTCAATTTACCGGTAGAGCACTCATGCCTCGGATTTCATTTGCAAGTACCACTGCGAAGTTATGGTGGCTTTTTCTTCACCCCAAGTCAACCCTCATCCATGAATACCCACCCAGGGGAACGTCAAAAACCCTGGGTTATCCAGACATGCCTTCATCATCAACTGAACATTCTCCGCGCGAAATGTAGTCTTTGGTGTCTCCTTCCCAAGTGGAGTAGGTGCCCAGGCTACTCAAACTATACCAGAGAACACCACCAGGAGGCGGACCACAACACCTTCCATTGTTTGCGTGTTGTTAAAGTGTCTGCTGCACTCTCGCAAGCGAAGTCTTGGCGCGCACAAAGCTCAATTCGTAAAACTCTGCCAAAATTCAAAATTACACGCCCCTCGAGATTGTATCCATCCTCCGTGTCATATTGAAAACTTGTCCTGATCCCTCTCACGTCCGTCTCAAAGAACTGTTTCCCAGATTTGTGCGCCTCGCTTTGCTTCCTCCGTCGGGTGTAAATATCGGCGTGGGCGTGTATTTGACGGCTAGCTGAGGACAGAGAATAGTTGATGAGAGGTGTGGTCATTGAAACAAGGATGTACTTGGTCATACTTGTAAACTTGGTGAGACTTGGATAGGAATCGAACTTGCTGGGGGTGAAAAGTTGACATGGCAGAGAATTTTGAATTATTGCCTTGTGGGCCAACTTGTCTATTATTGCAAAATTTGACTGAACTTGGCTCTGGGAGAATATTTCACTTACAGGTTTGTAGAAGGCACCACGTACAGGTGTCAGTCTTGCCCTCCTCCCTAGCTGCATAGATTGCATCATCAGCAGAGAGTGCAAATGAATAGGTGCACTTCACTATACTTTAGAAAAACGCCATTTCATCAACAACTTCCGCCTACCATCAGTTACGCTATTATAAATTCGATGTTCGGTTTCGCCAACTCAGCAGCATCAGATTCATATAATTTTCGACATTCGCATCCTCATATTCGGGCATTTTTCGACCAAAACTCGATTTTCAGCATTCTGAGCGAAACTTTTTCACTTCAGCCTTGCCAAAGCTCGACGTGTCACGCATCACGCGTCTTAAACACGTAATCAGGTGATAACTGAAGAGTCATGTGACTCTAAATTTCGATTTCAATTTTTATTGCAAAAAAAAAAGAGGATAGAATTTTATCACCAAGCCTTGGCACTTTATCACGTGATCTCTCCCTTAGATCACGTGATCTCAGGCACAATTTATTCATTTTCAAATCGAAATCAAATATTTTTCAATTTTTTTTCAGCCTGGCCTCTGATTACATATGCCAGCTATAAATAAGGCCAATATGGCCTTCAAATCACCCTCACTAGAGGGCAGTCTACCAAGTATGCCATCTTCACCAGAGATGAACATGTCAGATGTGCCTAGGCTTACATCATCAATCTGGAACACAGATTTATCACCAAAGCCTTCAAGGCTCCTTACTTCTGTTAGACCTGTGAATTTGACATCCAAGGTTGACATTTTTAGCAGTGACCCAATCACTTCAACTGATCTGGGAACTAAAAATATATTTTTAAAAACACCTTTTGCTGACCAGCCTCGGAAACGAGGTATTTCAGCCACCAACCACACCAACTCTCAGCCATCAAAAATGGTCAAAATTGCTGCACCACACAGCATCAAACACACTTTTGAAACAGCAATTTTCGAGGCACGTGACTTGCTTGTTAAGGCATACACTCTTACAGGTGACAAAGAAAAGCAAGTGGCAGTCTTGGACTTCATTGAGGTTTTTCGAAGCTTTACTGAGAAGGGTAAGGTGACAACCTCCCAACCACCAGTCCAGGTCTCCACTCCTGAACCAGCAGAGTCATCTGCTATCAAGCAACAACCACCACCTGTGGCACCAGCAATGCCTTCATATGCACAGAAGGTCAGGGAGGGAATCCCAAATGAAAAGCCAGCAGTTGTTGCTACAACTAGGCCAGCCATGAAGGTACTCAACCGCAAACCTGCTGTCACAGATACCACAACCACTGGTATAGCTACAAACACAAGGCCTACCATTTCAAACACCATTTCTTCTTCAACCAAAAATGCAGCTCCATCCACAACTGCACAAATTATTGACACTGAGAATTTCATCACCCTGGTCACCAAGTCAGGCTGCAGCCTGCCAAATTACCAGGCTTTTACCATCAGAGAAAGGATCAACAAGATCCTAGGGAAAAGGGCTATTTCAAGAGTCCATACTTCACCAAAGGGGAACCTGGTCCTCAGTTGTATGGATGCCTCACCCACAGAGATGATTTTGGACCAGGATAATTGGGAGGTTGTCTTTGCAGGATGGCCAATTCAGAAGGCCCAGAAGGTCAGCAATTGGCCTAAAATGGTGGTACATGGGGTTGCAACTTGTATCTCCATTCAACAATTAAATGAAGAAATTGAGACCTATAATGATGGGATCAAAACACAAGGCCAAGCAAGATGGCTAACATAGTCACCTGCAAAGTTAATGAGGGCATCAGTGGCATTGTCTGTCAAGACTGAGGAGCAGAAAACAAGGCTTATCAAGACTGGGGTTCTAATTAGAGGACAACTGTTGAAGGTGGTTAGCTACCAACAGTCAACCAAGAAGACTCAGTGCAGAAAATGCCTGACTTTTGGCCACCATTCCATGTGGTGCAAGAAAGCTCCAGTGTGTGCCATCTGTCTTGGCCCACACTACACCAACAGCCACAAGTGTAATACTTGTAGTGCAACTCAGAGTTGCATCCACCATGCAGTGCAGTGTGCAAACTGCAAGTACAACACCCACCTGGCATTTCAAAGATTAGACTGTGATTACTACAAAGCTCTAACATGCTAGATACACTCAAATTCAGTCAACATAATACTGCAAGGGGTCGAGAGATCCAGCAGTCACTCTTTGAGGTAGCCCTCAAGGAGGAATCCGACTTTATTTTTGTGCAGGAACCATACATGTTCCATCACCAACCATCACAATCTTTTCGACCTATAAACCACTCAGCTTTTAACCTCATACCACCAGTTCTCAACACTAATCTGCGGCCCAGGGTCCTTACATATGTCAAGAAATCTAGCCAGCTTCAAGTATCCCCTAGATACGACTTGGTGACTGACCCTGACCTTCAAATTTTGGAGGTAGAACTATCAATTGAATCATTCTATGTGGTTTACATCTACAATGAGAAGCCGACCTCCCATTACTCAACCAAGCTCACAGTGGAACGCTTCTTAGACCTACAAGTAACCCTGGACAAGCCCATGCTATTTCTCGGAGATTTCAACTTGCATCATTCATGTTGGAATCCACTTGTCCAGAACAACTCACCTCTTGCCAATGAGCTGGCCCAGTACTTGGATAATGTCAATGCTCAGCTCCTCAACTCACCATCAGTCATTGAACAGTATGGAGGGACATTTCATAGATCAAATTCAAAAAGCACCTCCATCATTGACCTTACCTTTGCCATAGGATTCAAACACCTTAGGTGGAGCAACTGGAAATATGGAGAATCTACTGGATCAGATCATGAAGTGATACTCTTTGACACTTGTTTAATGGACTCTAGCCTGGATGAAGCACTGAATACTAACAGAAATACTAACTAATTCCCCACCAGGTTTAATGTCAAGAAAGCAGACTGGAATCTATTCAAGGCACATATTTTACTACAGCAAGGGCTAATGCAACCACAAATGGAAGAGGCCATCAAGTGCCACAATGTAGATCTCATTGCCTCCTTATTACAAGAGGTGGTGCAAACTGCAGCACAAGAGTCAATTCCACTGTTCAAAATCACACCAAGATCAAAGCCTTGGTGGACAAAAGACCTTGCTTCACTTAGACAATCATTCCACAGGCTAAGAAGGAGGGAGAAGAAGGGCAAAAACTCTGAGATATCTGAAGAGGCAAGAGCTACAAGGAACAAATATTTCCAACACATACAGCACACTAAACACCTCCACTGGACAGAGTTTCTTGCCTCAGCTAAAGACAAGATGATTTTCACTGCCTACAGCTACTCCAGGCCTGAAAATTACCAGTCAAGAGTCATTCCGACCCTCATCTATACACCAAGACAACAATTTCAGCCAACAAAAGCAACAACATTTCAAGAGAAAAGCGAGGCACTAGCCCAGACTCTTTTCCCAAGTCTCCAAACTTCATCCCTTTCAGCCGAGGCTCAGGAATTCATTCCTTCCATCTCTTACAATGTAACAACAGGGAATGAAACAGAAAGGCAATGGGACTTGCCTGAACTCACCATTAATGAAATGATAAATGCTGCTCCCAAAAAAATGACTGCCCCAGGTCATGATTGTCTGGATTGGACCATTATCAAGGCAGCCATCAACACTATTCCGGACTTCTTCTTCAGGGCCTACAAATGCTTATTTTAAAGCGGAAAGCATCCACAGCAATGGAAACAGGCAGTGGGTATTATCATCCCCAAGAGGAATAAAAAGGATTACAGTGCACCCAAAGCTTATAGACCCATTTCTCTTCTGCCCTGCCTGTCTAAATTACTTGAAAGAATCTATGCCATTAGACTGTCATTCATTGCTAACACAACAGACCTACCACACCCTAGTCATTTCGGAGGGCGCAAACAAAGATCAGCCATTGATGCTGCACTGTTGCTTCAAGAATTTGTGGAGGAGAATCTGGCCAGCAAACGACTTGTCTCAACAATCTTGTTGGACATTCTAGGAGCTTTTGATAGGCTTCAGCCTGCAGCACTTATAAAAACCATGCATTCTCTTCAGCTACCTCAAGGTCTCATATCTTGGGTCAGATCATTTCTTGCTGGAAGGACCATGCAGCTTCAAATCAATGGACAGCTAAGCAAGGTCTTCTCAGTGACTGGGACTCCTCAGGGCAGCCCAATTTCACCAATGTTATTCCTGCTTTCCATCAGGTATCTGCATCCAGCAATACAAATGAAGAACTTCCTTCAGCTATCCTATATGGATGACATTGTCCTTTCAGTGTCATCAACTTCAATCAATAAAAATATTAGGACCCTGAAGGGAACTACTGAGGAACTATTGGAAGGGTGCAAGAAAGTTGTCAGTGAATTTTGAGATGGAAAAATCAGAGCTGATACATTTTGGACGTCAATATCAAAGGCCTAATACATTTCTCGCCTTGGAAGGCCTGGCCACAATAGAGCCAAAGGAGGTTGTCAGATGGTTAGGTATTTGGTTTGATAGGAAGCTCAATTTCAAGACACATGTGGAAAAGAGACTACAGCTAGCTCATGGGGCTCTCAGTAGGGTCCGTAACCTAGCCTCAACCACAAGAGGACTTCACTGTCATGCCCTTCGACAACTATACCTGGCCTGTGTCAATTCAGTACTTGATTATGGCTCAGTTCTTTGGCATGGCAAGAGGGGTAGTGGAATACTAACCAGCAGATGTCAAAGGCTTCAAAATCAGGCACTGCCATTGATTACTGGAGCATATCAAGGTAGTTCTGTCAAGGCTTTAGAGGTTGAGGCCTCAATTTTACCAGCAAAGGTTCGACATTATAAGCAAGCAATTTACTTTGTACTAAGGGTGCTTCGACTTCAAAGGAAACACCCTATCCAGGAACATCTGTTCAGCCCCATTGAAGATGAACGGGCAAGCATGAAGAGGATTGACCTTGGGTTACTGAACTACATTGATAAACCAGTGACCCAGTTGATTAGGATTGGAAGTACTTTGAAGCCATTGACTTCTCTAAAAAATCTAGAACAGCTAAATGCCCTCTGGGTTCCACCATGGCATCAGTCCAATATAAATACCACTATCTCCAATCATTCAAAGGTAACAACAAAAATATCCCACATCCAGCAAATCAAGGATATCCATTTGAATGATGTTATAGTCTACACCGATGCACCGCTTTTCAAGACAGCTGGGAGCAGTACAGGCTTTGTGATATACCTACCTGTCACCAGAGAGATGAAGTGCTTTTCATACAACCTTGGTGACTCTATGGGTATCACAGATGCCGAAACCTATTGTATCTTGAAAGCAGCAAAATATGTGAAAAAATATTTTGCTAATAAAGTTACAAATATTTTTACTTATAGCTAGGCAAGCATTCTTCGAATCCAGCATAATAGCAATCAATTCTCTCACCAGATTAGAATGATATGTCAACAATGCACAGTTCATCTCCAATGGTGTCCAGCTCATGTTGGCATAGAAGGAAATGAGCTGGCTGATAAGCTAGCTGCAGGAGGTCGAAACCAGGCAGTGGTGAAACGGGACCACCATACCTATCATTCATCCATCAAGCATCAGGCTAGGGGATGGATTCTTGAAGCATGGAAAAAAGATTGGGACATGGAGCTCTGGCATGAGGAGGAGGGCCGAAAGGCCAAAGGACTAGGCAAGTACTACAGGCTCCAGGCTCAGACAAATCATCCCAAATTCTCTTACAAACTAGAGGGATTTCAAGGACACAGTAGGGAGACAGAATCCGGATTCTTCCAGGCCAGGCTAGGGGTGTGACGGGAAACCCGAGTTGGTGATGATTATGTCGATTTAATAAACTGTATAAAGAGGAAAGAGAAATCTAGCTACAACTAACGGGTATTTATAACATTCAGCCCCTCAGTGATTGTCTTTACTGATTTCTTCGCCCTAGGCCGAATACTTGCCGCCCAGCCACACATTATCGAGAATCACTACGCTGTGACACTGATCTGGTCCCTTGGCTAGTAGTGCCGTATCTCCCAGTTTCCTCTATCATTTCCTTTAAGTCTTACAACATGAATCCTCAACAATACGCTTAGGTATCCACATAAGCTCAGATAACGGACAAACCGTAACATAACCCCCCTATTTACCCTCTCCTCTTTTCTTTCCTTGACGCTGGCCCATTGTTTGTCTCTGCTGAGCCCCACTTTTTTTCCCAAACGTCGAGGGCTGCAGCATCTTGCAAATTTATGAGTGATGTCCACTCTGGCTGTGCCATTCCAGTCCACTTCACTAGAGCCTGTCGCTCACCATTTTTTGTTCTGCACCTAAGTACTTCGTCAATCTGGTACTCTTCTTCACCATCATCACTAGTGATTGGACCTGGGTTTTCATCTTCTAGTATTTGTGATGGCAACGGATTTTCTTCCGCTGGTAGGAGTAAGTCGACGTGAAATCTGTTAAAAATTCTTCCAGGGATATCAAGTTGCACCACCTCTGGCGAAATCAGTTTTGTGACAGTATACTTTGCATGTTGCCACCCTAATTTTTTTGAAGGTTGATCCTCCAATCTAATGTTTCGCAGTAGTAGCCACACTTTATCACCAACTTCATACCTTGGTGCCGGGTGTCTCTTTTTATCCGTGTAATCCTTGTAACGTTCTTGAATAGCGGCCATTGCGGATTGCATAAAAGCCGTTACATTTTCCAATCTCTCGACAAAGTTTTCAGCCCTTTCTTTTCCTGTGGATGTAGGGATAGTTGAATTATCGTTAATTGTTTGGATAGGATTAACGTGGTACCCATGTGTCGCGAAAAATGGACTCAAACCACCCAAGGATGCCACGTCCCTATTATTTATCGCTAGTTGAGCAGCAGCCAAACAGTCGGACCAATCGTGCTGAGTATAGGAAACATACGCTCGCAGGTAAGTTTGGACTTCCTGGTTCATCCTTTCCGTTGCTCCATCAGTTTGAGGGTGGTAAGCTGTACTCAATCTCTGTTGAATTCCAACTAATTCACATAGCCGTCTCCAAAATTTACTTGTCCAATTGGTCCCTCTATCGCTAGTTAAAGCTTTTGGAAATCCATGGTAACGCCAATGACATTCTAGGAATCGTTTAGCACACGTTTCTGCATCCATTTTATCCATTGCTTCGAGTGTTACTGATTTTAACAAGCGATCAGTGATCACCATGATATTTGTTGAGCCATTTGACTTTGGTAAGTCTACCATAAAATCTATAGAAAGTTCCTGATGAAATCTGTCAGGTACGGGTAACGGTTTAAGAAGCCCTAGTTTTTGGTGTCGCCAAATTGATGATCTTCCGCATACATGGCAATTTTTGCAGAATCGCTTGACTGATTTGCTTATCCCAGGCCAAAAATATTCTCGAGCGACTTGAGCAAGCGTTGCATCCCTTCCAGGATGACCAGAGACTGCTGCGTCATGGATGTTCTGGATAAGTGCTGTTGTTAGCGGTTCGTAGAGAGGTACCCATATACGTCCTTGGTAACGAACTACTCCAATAGTCTCATCAAATTCACACGCTGCAATAGTTGCTTTAATAGGACTAGGCTCATTTGAACCTTCTATCTGTAATTTGATGTCTTTAGGCCACACACGCTCTCCGCTTCGAACTGCATTTACTACTTGAATATATTTTTTGTCGTTTTTAATTGCTTGGTTCCACAGCTCTTGTAGATCCTCATTGACAAATATTTCATGACCTTCTGCCAGAACAGAATGGCCAACACTCAATTTTGATGCATGGACTGGCGTTAAAACCTGTCGCTCGCGGCTCAAAAGTCGAGGATCACCTTCCTTTGGTTTATCTTGATCCCTTCTTGAGAGTGCGTCCGGACGCTCACTCTCTACACCTTTCCTGTACACAAGTGTATACCTAAATCTAGATAGAAATTCAGCCCACCGAGTTTGCCTCTCTGTCAACCTTCTCGTGGTTAGAAAATACTTTAAGTTCATATGGTCACTTAGAATAGTGAAAGCTTGAGCTAAACCTCTCAATTCTGCGTCCCATTCTTTCATACTTGCTACAATAGCTAGGAGTTCTTTGTCATGAATTTCATAATTCATTTCTGCTCCGGTCAGCTTCCGAGAATAGTATGCCACTGGTTTCCATGTGGTATTTTCTTGCTTCTGTAATAAGCATCCACCAAGCGCATAACCAGAGCAGTCTGCCTCCAATATTGTTTCACGGTCAGGATCATACTGAGCTAGAGCAGGCTCTGCGACAAACTTTTCCTTGAGCAATTCGAATGCCTCATTTTGTTCGTGGCCCCACTTCCATGGTGTACCCTTACCTGTCAGAGACGTTAAGGGTGCGCAAATTCTTGAAAATCCCTTGATAAATCCACGGTAGAAATTGGCGAACCCTAGAAATCCCCTGAGTCCTTTCGTCGTCGTTGGTGCTTCCCATTCCGATATCGCCTTAACCTTTGCTGGATCCATCTTAACCGACGAATTCTCACCATTCGAGGATATGATGAAACCTAGATATTTTGTCTCTTTAACGCTGAACTCACACTTATCAATATCTAGCCCTAGCCCGGCTTTCTGAAGCTTTTCAAGGACCAATTTTACGTGCCTTTGATGTTCTTTTTCATCTCCGTTGGTGAAGATAAGTACGTCATCTACGTAAGCAGAACAAAAATCATCCAAATATTCACGTAATGCCTCGTTGATATATCTCTGGAAAGAGGCCGGAGCACCGTTCAATCCAAATGGCATGACAAGCCATTCAAACAACCCAAATCGTGTCCGAAAAGCCGTTTTCCACTCATCGCCTTCCTTAATGCGCAACTTATGAAACGCGGCTCGTACGTCTAACTTTGTGAACCATTTAGCTCTGCTCAGTTTAGCAAGCGTTTCTTTAATTAAAGGCAACGGATAGCGATCAGCTTTTGAAATGGAATTCAAAGCACGATAGTCAACACAAAATCGAAGGCCCCCACCTGGTTTCCGAACAAAAAGTACTGGGGCCCCTGCTGGTGAACTACTAGCGCAAATATAATCTTTGTCAAGTAGTTCTGTCAGGGTCTTCCTTAGTACCAACAATTCATCTCTTGACATTCCATATAAGGGACCCCATGGTACTTTTTTATCGGGTTCAAGGTTAATTTCGTGATCGCAACCTTTCCGATGAGGTGGAAGTTTATCTGTTGATTCTTTGCGAAAAAGGTCTGAATATTTTCCATATTGCACAGGAAGCCTTTCCAAGTTTGTTGGTGATTTCTTTGATGGTGCAAGCGCTTTCTGAATATCTGCAAGTGTTACAGAAAATAACTGGGTGCCGCTCGTCGATTTCCTGGCTTTCCTGACTGTTGCAAGGAACACACCTGCAGACAAACTTCTGATATTCGACCCTAGCTGTAGTGCATCCATCTTCGGCTGCCGACCTTTCTCCCAAACTCTGAGTGGCTGACTGTTCACAATAGCTTCTCTGATGTCCATAAAATGATCCTTTGCGTTGTAAACAACATCTTCCCGTTCCATCCATGGTTTACCAAGTATCAGATCATGAGACAACCCTGATATTACATATGCAAATAAGGTACGCTGGTATCCGTCTATATCAAGTTCCATTTTAACCATTTCCGTGATAAGATCTTCGTGGTGGCGATTTTGTGTAGCTTCGGTAAGCTTACGGGGAGTTATTTTTGTCCGAGGAAGATTAGCTTTGCGTACTAGGGAGTTACTAACGGCGGCTAGGCATTCGCATCCATTGTCAATCAAAGTAGGTACAGAATAACTTCCATTAATTATTGTGTCTATTATAAAAGACGATCCATTCATTTTGTACTCTACGTTGGTATCTTCAATCTGATTTGATCCAACCACCATATTTGAAACTTCCTTTCCAGGCTCCTGAACACGACTTTGTTCAGGAGCTAACCTTTTAACTCACTTCCCACCACATTGAATTCTTCAGTACTCGCATCATTTTCTACAGAAGTTAAAGCCTGAACTGTGGTTTCGGGACGTTTAGCTGGGAGTAGATGGCAGTTTGCTATTATGTGCCCTTTCCTTCCACATCGCAGACATACACCATCTGTTTTCCGTTTGTTTAACTCAGTTTGTGAAACCCACTTTGCACGGACTTTGTTGACACCGGTCATCCTTGTGTCCCCATCTAAATCCTTGTTATTGGCGATATCTCTGTTTGCTGGATGATAAGGGGGTCCTTGAGAGGTTCCTCCGAGCAATTTACCACCAGCAATACCTCGCGTGCCGTCATCAAAATACCCAGCCTGACCGAGTGTGTACTCCTTAGTTCTTGTCATGCCAACCTCTTCAATTTCCGAACCTAGTGAAGACAGATATTCAACGAGTTCACGAAAGGTTTGTGGCTGCGAGCGACCGATCATGTGATTTCTTGTGGTTTTATTGAGTGAATTACGGAGCTGGTACATCTTATTCTTATCATCTCCCGTAGAGCTGGGGCTTCGTGTGAGCAATTGCTGAAAACGCGGTAGGTACGACGACAAGCTCTCATCCCTGAATTGTCGGCATGCATGAAATAGCGCAGCCGCCGATTGCTCTTCGTTTCTATCGCGATAGGTGTCATCCATGGCCTGTAATAATCCCAAAGCGTCCCATATTGCATCAATTGCAAGCATGTGTTGAAATTGGCCGGTGATCATGTCCTTGGCAGTCCCTGTCACCGCGTGGCTATAGAGCTGCATGAAGAAATCTGATGGTTGCAGGATTTGCCGTTCCTCTACATCGCGCCGATAAATATATCGAAGTATTCCGTGGGTGGTTGCCCATTTGTTCCTATCCTTGTGATCGTAGGCTTCCGGCCACTTAAGTGGTTTTTCCTTGCCAGAGAGCTCCCTACGTTCAGGTTGATGATTGTCGTTACCTTTAGCCAATTTCGGGGGTACCTGGCCTTCACCCTGTGATTTTCCCTGCATGAGTAGCATCATTTGACTCATTTGAGATTGTAACATCTCCATTTCCCTCCTGTGATCAACGTCTCTTCTCCTCATCTCCTCGACTATCGTCTGCATGTCCATTCGTGATTTCTCTTGTGGCATCGACTCCTGGTCAGACAAACCAGATGCCATCAAGTCCGTTCCGATGTTAATTCTGTCCATATCTGGACCCGTTACTAATACTTCAAATCCCTGCGCTGATTTAAATGAGATCCTACTTTGACGACTTGATTGTCCGGAGCTAGATGCCTCGTCTGTTGATGTTGATGGTAGAGCAAACGTTGGCATCAACTTCCTGTACAACTTCAACTTGGTTAAGGTGCCTACTGATTAACACCTGTGATTATAGGATGCCCTAAGTCACTGTCAACTAGGACTGCGATATACTTAATGACGGGCAAATGATGAAAAGATACAGTTTATATTGTGACGGGAAACCCGAGTTGGTGATGATTATGTCGATTTAATAAACTGTATAAAGAGGAAAGAGAAATCTAGCTACAACTAACGGGTATTTATAACATTCAGCCCCTCAGTGATTGTCTTTACTGATTTCTTCGCCCTAGGCCGAATACTTGCCGCCCAGCCACACATTATCGAGAATCACTACGCTGTGACACTGATCTGGTCCCTTGGCTAGTAGTGCCGTATCTCCCAGTTTCCTCTATCATTTCCTTTAAGTCTTACAACATGAATCCTCAACAATACGCTTAGGTATCCACATAAGCTCAGATAACGGACAAACCGTAACAGGGGTAGGCAACACAAGGGTCTACCTGCACATGATAGGGAAGGTTCAAGATCAGATAAGTAATTTTTCTGGAAAAGGAAAGCAAAATGTGCAGCACCTTTTGTTACATTGTCCAAAATTCAAAGACCAGAGAAACAGATGCTTCAAGGGCATAGAACCAAGAACACTCCCAACCTTGTTCCGTACAAAAAAGGGGAAGGAAGCCTTACTCAAATATTTGGACACATCCAAGTGCATGGTGGCACATAAAGGGAATTAAACTAGGACATTAAATTGGGAAATAACAAATTTGATTCTAAGGGGTAGAGGATCATAAGGAGATTTGGGGGATTAAATTATGTAAATAATGTGTCATAGCTAGATAGCTGAATACACTATGAATAAAAAAAAAAAAAAAAAAATAAAAAATATCTCTTCATTTATGGACTCATTTGGAATGCAGGTTGGTACCCCATGTACCACCACTTTTGGCCAGTTGTCATGACGTAGAATAGGCACAAGTGAAAGTACAGCTTGTATGGCGATTATTCAATCTGTCGAGCGAATACTAAGCTGGAGAAGAATAGAAAGGAACAGAATCTAATTACAAAAAGCCCTGAGGCTATTCCTATTCGGGCGGGTTTCCACTAAATTGCCGCGCACGTGCTTCTTCCCGCATCAGCCATTAATCTCACCTCCTCCATCCACGTAATTGTATATCATGACGGAGCGGAATGCCGTGCCGTGACACCAGTTAGTGATCTTCTGAGCTTTCTGAATGGGCCATCCTTCAAAAGCTTTATCCCATTTTTCTTGGTCTAGTAGAAGTTCTATTGGGAAAGAGTCCATACATGTCAGGACAATATTGCCTTTGATAGAGGTATGTACTCTAGATATTGCCCTTTTTCCTAGGATTCTATTGATATTCTCCCTAATTGTGAAAAGCTGGTAGCTCGGGAGGGTTGCACCTGATTTTGTGACTAAATTTATCACATTTTCGCTGTTGAATTGAATTGAAGCCAAAGGCTCCTTTGTTGGTCCTGTGCATTTGATATTCATTGGATTAATTGCTGTTTCCTCACAATCTGCAGTTTCTGACTGTTCTGATGTTCTACATAACACTTTCATTGCATTGCTGGATCTTGGCATTACAGTTACAGTGGATGTTGGTGCCTTGCTCTTTACAATATCTGCATATGATATGGTTGTTGGTATATTAATGTTTGAAGATGTTACCATTTGACAAGTTGGTGTGGTATTGGCTTTATGTGCAGCCTGGTTGGTGGGTGTCTTGTCAATTTTTTCCAAATTTGCTCTACCAGTTTCAGTGAAATTTCGGAAAACCTCCACCAAGTCCAATACTGCATCTTGTTTTTGTTTATCATTAGTCAAATGGTAAGCTTTCACAATCAAATCTCTTGCTTCTTGTATTGCAGATAAGTATGTGTAGTGATTGTTAATTTTTGTTGCAGCAATCCTCATCACTTTAGTAGCTTGGACAACTGTTGGATTTATATCTATACATTTTCTCTTTTTTTGAGTTATTGGCATCAGTTTAGTTTTCGAGATTTCAGGAATTAGGCTTTGTGCAGTGATAGCATCACTGCTGAAAGGGCCATCAAGTGATTCTTTTGTGAAATTATTTTGGGTTGATTTAAGAAGGTTTGCTTTTGTTGATCTTTTTGAGCTCCAGATTGAGTCAGACAGCCTTGCAACATTTTTAAAATCAAAAGAGTTTTTTGTTGGTGGAGAAGATGGAAGTTCCACAGAAGAAGATCGAGGTTTTGAAGTCATTGTCAATTGAGTAACTTCAATAAATTGTGAATAATATTTCGAATATATCTGAAATGTTTTATTTTATATTTTAAAATTTTAAATATAATTTTATTATTATTTTTTTTCATAATTGCTTTTTAGATGATTACTTTTTAATAATTGTTTATTTTATAATTTCTTTTTTATATAATTTTTTTTGTTATGAATGTTAAAATTGAAAAATCACGTGACCTTATGTTTAATCACCTGATGACGCGTCCAGACTGCGTCGAGCCTTGGAAAGGCTGGGGTGAAAATTTTTCGTCCAGAGGGTCGAAAATGGCGTTTTGGTCGAAAAATGTTGTAATATGAGGATGCAGATGTCATAATTAATATTGATCGAAAGCTACAGACGATGCGAAACCAAATATCTAGTTTAAATCATTGTAGCTGATGTTGGGCAGAAGTTGTGGATGAATTGGTGAGAATTGGTTGGCCAGAGGGTCGAAAAAACGGGTTTTGGTCGAAATATGTTCCAGTTGGTGGATGTGTATGTCGAAAAGTATATTAATCGAAAGCTGGAGACAATGCGAAACTGAATATAGAGCTTATATTGTTGCAGCTGGTGGGTGGCAAAAGGTGTGGTTGAAAAGGCGATTTTCGAAAGATGAGGTGTTATATTCTTGGTGAGAGGTGATTTGTCTTCCCCTGAATTCTCTGAAGACTTGCTTGGCTGTCACTAAAAATTTGGTATCTTGCATTTGGCAGCTTTTTCTTAAGGAACTGGATTGCTTTGTAAATGTAGTAGGTTTCAGTGTCAGTGATTCCAATGGAGCTTCCCAGATTGAAGGAGAAGCTTTTCACCTCTCGGGTAGTTGGCATGTAGATGACATATCCAATGCTGCTGACATTGCTCTTGGATAGAGATCCATCTGTGTAAGCTATGGCTATGTCTGGATCTATTGTCTGCATTAATTTTAAATGTTGTTCATGAGCTGAAACCCTGGATAAAGATGATATGTTAATCTCTAGAGGTGCTGAGTTCCATGGTGTCATCCAAGCTGAATTTATTTCCTCTAGCTTCTGAAACTTAGTAAATAACTTGAGAAACATCCCAATTCTTGTAAGCTGATTTGTTGGCTTTTCCAACTGGTCAAATATTCCGAGGTCCAGTTCTGGAAGTGTATTCAATTCATCCTTCAATGGCTGAAACAGCAGTTGCTGTACAGGGTGTGTATTCTGAAGTCTTAAAAGTTGGAGGGCATGGTTAAATGCATCCTTCATCAGTCTGACTTTTGTCGGCAGGATGGCTGCTTCCACTTCGAGGGCCTTGATTGGGCTGTGTTATTAGGCACCAGTTATTAGTATGATTGCTTGATTCTGAAGCCTTTGACACTTATTAGTTAGTGTTCCTGAACCTCTTCTTCCCTGCCAGAGTACAGAGCCATAGTCCAGCACTGATGTGGCACAAGCTATATACAAGTGGCGTAGGGCTTGAAATTGAAGCCCTTTTGTAGATGAGGCAAGCTGCTTCACTCTACTGAGGGCTCCATTGGCTAGCTGAAGCCTTTTATCTACATGCGCTTTGAAGGATAGTTTCCTATCAAACCAGAAACCCAACCATCGCACCATCTCACTTGGATGTAAAGTTACACTATTTTGTAGTATAAGAGTTGATGTGAGTGGCTTCCTATGTTGGGAGAAGTGGATGAGCTCGGTTTTGTCCATCTCAAAGGTGATTGATAGCTTGTTTGCTCTTTCAATTAGATTATCTGTAGCTTCTTTTAATAGGCGAACATTTTTGTTTACTAATGTTTTTTTTTTTTTTTTTACTTTACATCCTATTTGAGTCTATGACTATTAAAAGATGTGTAGCAACACTACAATTTTTATCTCCCAAAATCAAAAACTCCCCATATCATCTCCTCTACTCTCCTCCCCCAAGTACCATCCCCTGGTCGATATTTTTGTCTCTATCAAATAGTTCAATGTTACATTAATTCCAATCTTGTTGTGAAACAACATTTCCATGCTCAGTTCCTGACCCTGTAACCTTTCCTTCATTCTTTTCCGGTTCTGGCTGTACCTCTTACAATCTAGTAGCAAATGTCTTGGATTCTGCTCCTCTCCACAGCTGCAGTCCCCCATATTTGATTGTCCTATTCTTTTCATATATGACTTAAAATATCCATGTCCCATCTTGAGTTGATAAAATGATGAGCTGATCTCCCTTCTGACTCCCTTTGGTACCCATGGCTTCCTTCTTATTTGCCAAGAGTAGACCTCAGAATATGACAGATGAGTATTTTGCTTCTGTCTTTTTAAATCATAATTGTCCAATATATTTTGCCATTCATTAATTTTTAATTCTTCTACTTCTTGAGAAATGCATGCTAGACTCATGGGATAGCTTTCATCTGCCTCAAAATATGATGCTATTTTGGCAAACTTGTCTACTTCTTCATTACCCTGAATTCCTTTATGGGCTGGTACCCATTTGAGGGTAACTTTTATCCCTTGTTCTTGAAGTTTTTGGGCTGCTTCCATGGCCCTTCTGACAAGCCATTGGCCTCCTTTGTCACCTAGATTTCCAAGTCTCTTAAGGGCTGCCTTGCTATCTGAAAATATTGTCACCTGTTTCCTGTTCCTAATCTGTCTATTTTCATGCTCAATAGCTCGGACAATTGCCTCCAGCTCTCCAATGTAGACAGTATTTGTATTATTGGACAGGGTGTAGTGTTCTCTTAGTATTGTTTGGTCTATTTGATCACATCTTACTATTGAAATTCCAATTCCATTAGAATCTGGGGACTCAGATGCATCTGTGTAATATATTGCTTGTTTTGTTCCTTTTATTCTTGACAGGAATTGATTGTGTAATACTAACATCTCCTCTTTACTGGTATTTGATAAAATGACTTTGTATGGGATACCTTTGCCCCAGGGGGTGTAGAGGTTTGGTGTTACTTGCTCAATATCTTGATGTTCAAAATTGTATTGTAAGTAATCTATGATTTGGGTTACTTGGTTTCCCCTAAAAAGTTTGTGTTCTTGGTGAAATTGGTGCTCAAAATTTTGGTTGAATATCATCAAAATTGGATGAGTTGGGCTTAATTTATGCATTCTCATAGCATATTTTCTTCTGCTGTGATTTAATCTGATCTCGGGAGGACAAAGACATGCCTCCACCTCCATAGGTCTTATAGGAGATGATTTGAAACATCCAAGTATTTTCCTCAATGCTACATTTTGAAGTCCCTGTAGTAGGTCAATGAAAGACTGCTGCCCTTTCCACCAGACAGGACTTGCATAGTCAGAAATACTAATGACACAGGCAAGGTATAGCTGTCTCATAGCTATATGACTAAGCCCTCTTTCAGTATTTGTTAGTCTTGCCATCCTCTGGAAGGCTCCTTTGGCTTGGGCAACCCTAGCTGTTATGTGTTGTTTAAAGGTAAGTTTTTGATCAAACCATACCCCTAGCCACTTGACCACAGTAGATGATGATAACTTTCCACCACCAGGTAAGGCCATCTGACATTCTTTAGCTTCTTTTGTCTTTGCAAAATGTTTACTGATGTTGGTGCCACTGAAAATGATAGGTCGTCAATGTAGGACAGTTGGAGGAAGTTTGGTGGTGTTTCCAATGGGTACAGATATCTTATAGATAGTAGGAAGAGCAAGGGGGAGATAGGGCTACCCTGGGGTGTGACAGTGACTTGAAATGCACTACTCATCTGTCCACTGAAGCATAGCTGCATTGTTCTACCTGTCAAAAAAGAGTTGACCCATGAAATGAAAACTACTGGTAGCTGAAGTTTCTGGAGCACTTTTGTCAATGCTAATGGCTGAAGTCGATCAGATGCTCCGAGAATATCGAGGAAGACAGTAGATACAACTCTGTTCTTAATTTTATTCTGCTCCACAAAGTTCTGCAAAAGCAAGGCTGCATCAGTTGTTGATCTCTGTTTTCGACCTCCCATTTGGCTATGATGCAGTAAGTCACTGGTTGTGTTAGCAAAGTATGAAATCCGATTGGCATAAATCCTCTCCAGAAGCTTGGATACATATGGAAGAAGAGAAATCGGCCGGTAGGCTTTTGGAGAGCTGTAGTCCTTTTTATTTCTCTTGGGTATGATTATTCCAAGTGCCTGCTTCCATTGGGCTGGATGTTTTCCACCATTAAATAACTGCGAGTAGGCCTGGAAAAAGAATTGTGGTATGGCTGATAAAGCTGCCCTGATAATTGTCCAATCAATCTGGTCCAGTCCTGGAGCTGTTGATTTTTTTGGTGCTGCATTTTTCATCTCTTCCATGGTCAAAACTGGCCAGTCCCAGAGTCTTCCACAACCTAATTCTGGTAATTCTAGAATATCATTGTTTGGTGTGATGATATCATCATTACTTCTACTGGCTAGTTGTGTGATGCCTTGTGGAAATAATGTGTTTGCTAGAGCATCACATTTTTCTTCAAAGGATGAGGCTACCAATACCTGGTTACTGTTGTCTACTGGTTGGTATCTGAGGTTCGGTATGTCTGTTGATTGGAATCTATCTTGGCTGGTGTAGTTGTAAGCCTTGAAAATCATCTTGTCTTTAGCTGAAGCATGGAACTCAAACCAGTGTTGCCTCTTATTGTACTGAATTTGATGAAAATATTTGTTCCTTGCTGATTTTGTATCCTGAACTACCTGTTGACTGGAGGAGAATTTCTGGTACCGCCTTAGCTTGTGAAACAATTTTCGAAATTGAGTGAGTTCTTCTGTCCACCATGACTTTGATCTGCTTGAAGGCTTGGAGTAAGGGATTGATTTGGTGGCAGCTTTATGGATTACTACCTAAATTAGTGATGCTATAAGGTCGGTATCATTAGTTTTGACAGCTTTGTCCATTTGATCTTGAAACCTTCCCTGCTCTTCCTTGATCAATAATTCAAACTGAGGCCAGTTTGCCTTCTTGAGGTTAAATCTTGGTGGAAGGCTGTTCTTTATGATAGGTTCAGCTGATGAATGAATGGATAGTTTTGATTCAAATATGATCAGCTCATGATCTGAACCAGTTGACTCCCCATACCTCCAGTTGCCCCATTTTAATTTTTGAAATCTTGCTGCAAAGGCTAGATCAATCTCAAGGGCGAGGTTAGGACAGTGTTCCACAGGGTGCGTATGTGGTCTAACGGAGATCTAGGTGGTAGATGAAGGTGATGAGTGGGTCGAAGGGATGACTGGTCTTCTCTAGGAAGAGACAAATTGGTAGATAGTAGCGATAGAGGCTACACGTGGGTCTTGCTGATGAAGAGCTGGAAAGAGATAAATGGTCTTCCCGAAGAAGAGATGGGTAAACAAATGTATTGTTAAGGTAATTGAAGAAGACGTTGCGTGAAGAATAATGCTTCTTCACACCGAGTATTTATATACATAAAATTACCAAATAGCATGTACCACACCGCCTCTATGCCAAACAATCTGCTACACATCACCTAATGAGACTAGCCTACTCATATCAGTCTTCCTTGCTAGTTTTAAACGTACATTGAACTAATGTTTGTGTTTTAGCCTAGCCGTCCACATGACGTTTCATATTACGCTATGCCACAACAATCCATGAAAGTAGCTCCCCTCCTAAATTGCGAGCTCCTGCGAGTCTAACTATTTGAGCTTTCTTTTGCTCTTAATGTAGTGGGCCTGGTTTATTTGGATACTGTTGGTGGAAGCTTTCAACGGCTGCGGTATCATCAAGGTTAATAGCTGGCTCCCAAGTTGGCTCGTTGTCTCCCACCCACTTGACTAAATATCGTAGTCCATTATGTTTTGACATTTTTGAGTTGTAGATTTCTTCGACTTCGAATTCCTCTTCTTCATTGACAATAATTGGCGGCGCTGGTGACTGGATCTGACCTGGTACAGGATCAACTGGAGCAGGCTCTAATAGAGATACATGAAAAACCGGGTGTATTTTAATTGTCTTTGGGAGATCAAGGCAATAGGCGTATGGGGATATTATCTTCGTAATTGAAAAGGGGCCAAGTTTTTTCCAGTCGAGCTTCCGAGAGTTCCGCGTGGTTCTTATATTTTTTGCAGAGAGAAAAACGAGGTCGCCGACGTGGTAATTGGGTGCAGGTTTTCTATTTACGTTGACTGCTTGTTCCTGTTCGTCTTGCGCTTATCTTATATTAGCTCGCAAGACGTCATGTATTTGTCTCATTTTGAGGGCAAAATCCCTAGCGTTATGGCTTGGAGTTGTTTTAGTGTAGGGCTTAACGGCAATTGTGAAGCGAGGATGAAAACCATAGTTGCTCATAAATGGTGTTGCTTGGGTTGAAGCCGCCACTTGGTTATTTGCAGCAAACTCTGCCATAGGGAGCCACTTGGCCCAGTCATCCTGTTGATATGATACATAGCTTCGTAAGTACTGTTCCATTACAGGATTAAATCTTTCGGTCTGTCCATCTGTTTCTGGATGGAAAGCAGTGGACATTCTTGCCTTGATGCGTAGATTGTTGCATAATTCCTTCCAGAATTTGGCCGTAAACTGTGTACCGCGATCCGAAGTAATATGGGTTGGCAGACCATGAAGCTTCCAAACATTACATAAGTATAATTGAGCGACATCTTTGGAAGTTGTTGTGGTATTGCAAGGTATTAGATGACGCATTTTTGTCAGTCTATCTACTACCACCATAACTGCGTCAAATCCATCACTTACAGGTAATCCACTTACAAAGTCCATAGAAACTTCTTGCCATGGTTGTTGAGCAATGGGTAGTGGTCGCAAGACTCCAAACTTGGCGTGGTTACTGGGCTTACTTCGACGACAAGTGTGGCAGTTGCGCACGTAACGCGCTATGTATTTTCGCATAGATGGCCAATAATAGTCTCGGCTTACAAGTTCAAATGTTTTTTCGCGACCAGGGTGTCCAGCCGAGGGATTGTCGTGGCATTGCTTGAGGATATGGAGTTTGATTGGGTCGTATTGTGGCACGTACCATTTTTCTCTGTAGACTAGTTTATTTTCGAACTCCGCACATTCCGCCAGCGATATATCTTTTGATTGCTTCACGTTAGCCTTCATCAGGCCCAGTATCTTACCAGGGAACGGGTCATTTTGATACCCCTGAACAAACAATTCTTCCCACTCTGGGTATTTGTTTTTTCAGTGCGAAGCGACAAGATTGCAGACAGATCTAGATGTCTTTCTAGGTTTTCCCTCTTCAGAACAATCTGACTTTGATGTAATCTTCTATTGTCATTTTCACCAGGGAAATCCTGTGATCTTCTTGTAAGTGCATCTGGCTTTCCTCCTTGCTTTCCTGGTCGATACTTAATAACAAAATTGAAGCGTGAAAGGTACTCGGCCCAACGTGCTTGTCTACGATTAAGGTGCTTGGAGCTCATAAAATACTCTAAATTTTTATGATCTGATATCACCGCAATTTCATGTGCAGCACCTTCCAGTTCTGGTCGCCATTCTTCAAAAGCACGTATGATTGCCAGAAGTTCTTTGTCGTAAATTTCATAATTACATTCAGCTGGCGAATGTTTTTTCGATAAGTAAGCAATCGGGCGAAGGATACCCTTGTCATCGCGTTGGGATAGAATCCCAGCAGAGACATAGTCTGAAGCATCTGTCTCAACTGTGATTTCTCTCTCAGGATCAAAGTGGGCCAAGATAGGTGCTGTGATAAAAGCATTTTTTAAGGCTTCGAATGCGCCTTCTGATTCCGAATTCCAGATAAAGGGAGCGTTTTTACGTGTTAGCTGGGTAAGTGGAAATGCTAGTGATGAGAATCCGCGGACAAAACGTCGATAGAAGTTGGCAAAACCTAGGAATGCCTGAACGTCTTTTACTGTTTTAGGAGCAGTCCAGTTTTTTACAGCATCTACTTTACCCGGATCCATTCTGATACCACCTGGCTCGATAATAAGTCCTAGATACGTTGTGCTTTGTGTATGAAATTTACACTTTTCTGGCTTCAGGAGGACTCCTTTTTTCTGTAAGGCTTCCAGCACTCTGTGAACGTGGGTTACATGATCCTCTAGAGTCTCGCTGTAAATGAGGATATCATCAAGATAGGCTGTGCAAAATATGTCTAAATAATCGCGAAGACAATCGTTAATGAAGTGCTGGAACGTGGCAGGAGCGTTAGTTAACCCAAAAGGCATAACAGTATACTCAAAATGGCCATATCTAGTGCGGAAAGCAGTTTTCCATTCCTCTCCCTCGGCCATTCTGATTTGATTATAACCTTGCCTAAGATCCAACTTGGTGTACCATTTTGCTTTAGAAAGCCGGTCGAGTGTTTCTCGGATCAATGGTAGTGGGTACCGATTTTTGACGGTAAGTTCGTTTAGCCCTCGGTAGTCAACGCAAAGACGAAGTGTTCCGTCATTTTTCTTCACAAAAAGCACAGGAGCTCCAGCTGGTGAAGAACTTGTTCTAATAAATCCTTTTTTGAGATTTTCCTGAATATAGGACTTTAATTCCGTCAATTCCTCCCGGGACATACCATAAAGAGGCCCAAATGGAGGCTCCTTCCCATCCTTAATAGGGATTTTATGGTCATAGATACGGCGTGGTGGAAGTGAGTTAGCGAGTCTTTCGTCCATCATCCCGTAAAATTTATGATACTGTACTGGTAAACTGACTTTTGAATTTCCAGAAGCAGTTAGTATTTTTGTTTTACGGTTGTCTTCAACCTCTACGCTGTGTACTCGAAGCTTATTTTTGGGTTCGCACTCAGAGGTGGCCTTGGAGTTTACAAATTTTGAGAGATTTCTTGGTGCAATTCCCTTGATTGAAGGGGGACTACAGAGCTATTACATATTTGTTTGCAATGATTGGAATTGAAGAGAATTGTGTTATTCTTAAACCGTAGTTCTGGGTCATGCCTTTGAAGCCATGGGATTCCAAGTACTATAGGGTACGAACCAAGTTTGGTAACAAAGAATGTAGCGGTTTCGTGATGAGAGTCAATTGATAATTGTAGACGGCAAGCGTGGGTGACCCTACCAGAAGATATGGGCCTTCCGTCTATTACTTTTAGAGTGCGCGGGGTTTTTAAATGTAGAGGGGAAAGTTGTGATAGCCGCAAATGTTTCGTCAATAAATGCATACCCAGAGCATCCAGTATCAATAAGTGAGTAAGTTTGAATGGATTTTTTAGCTGTTACTAATATACAGGCAGCAACCAAATGGTCACCATCCAACTTGTCCTCCGCTTGCGACACCGAAAAGCTTGATATAGAAAATGCAGACATCGAGGAGAGTTTTGAGGGCCCCGGATCAGGGCTATCTTTCAAATCCGGGACTACTGAAAATCCGGCTCGGATTTGGTGTCCCCTGGACTTGCTGGATGGTATGTGCACGGCGATGACATTAAAACTGCACCAGTAATTGGTGCCTGATGATTTGGGCGTTTCGCTGAAGGGCACCTGTCAGGGCCGTGCCCCGCCCCCGCACAATACATACAAAGGGAGTTTTCCCGACGCCATTGTTTTTCCCCAGCCGAAAGTTTACGGAACCCATTTACAAAATTGTATCTGTTTTCAGGTGCTGGTCTGGTGGTGTTAGAAAGTTTCATTGTTGACAAATCCATGGGAGCTAGACCACCTGCAACATGTGATGGGTGCGCGAAGTTTCTGTCAACTGTTTGCCGAGAAAATTCGCGGTGGTTTTTTTGTTCAGCCTTGCGACCCCGGATCTGATTGTCGATTTTCATGAGCAAAGTTGCATAGTCCTCGAGGATTACTGGTATTTCTGTTCGATGCATCATTGCATCTTTCATATCCTCGGAAAGACCTTCGGCAAGAGCATCAATTTTTGCAGCTTCATTGTATTCAAGGTAGCCAATGACTCGAAGAAATTTTGAGTAGTAGGTTGCAAAATCACCAGCACCCTGTTTCAGAGTTTTCAGTTCACGACGGGCAGTTCCTCGAGGGTCTGGGTCTCCAAATGAGGCATCTAAATACGACAATAACGCTGTGACTGATGAAAATGGTTTCTCAGGTTTTGTGTTTACTAGAGGAACAATTTGATCGAGAGCTTGTCCCTCCAACCGACTAATGGAATATATAACTTTGGCAGACTCATCTCGGAATCTGTCATTATTTACCTCGAGCTTCATCCGTAATTGTGTGATGAAACCGGGCAGTTTACTCCTTGTGCCGTTGGATTTTTCGGGGTCCGGGAATTTCTCGGAGCGAAATGCCGAAGCCGAGTCCCGGGCGGCTATAGCCGGGCTAGGTTTATTGGAAGAATGACCGGCTTTAGCGATGTTTAAGTCGAGGTTCAACTTGTTGTTCTGTTCCTCGAGGCTTTCAATAACCTGGCGAGCAGCCATGAGCTGACCCTGAGCAGTATCTCGTTCAGTGCGGTATTGATTGAGGTGTCCGTTCATGTATGCATATAGCGCGTCCGCATCAGTGGCAAATTGCTGTTTGAAGTTTTCGATTGTGGTAGGAGGAGCCCAACCACGAGAGTAGTCTGTAGACATTCTGCACGGTGTGGATAACGACGCAACGTAATCTCAAGGGCGAGGTTAGGACAGTGTTCCACAGGGTGCGTATGTGGTCTAACGGAGATCTAGGTGGTAGATGAAGGTGATGAGTGGGTCGAAGGGATGACTGGTCTTCTCTAGGAAGAGACGAATTGGTAGATAGTAGCAATAGAGGCTACACGTGGGTCTTGCTGATGAAGAGCTGGAAAGAGATAAATGGTCTTCCCGAAGAAGAGATGGGTAAACAAATGTATTGTTAAGGTAATTGAAGAAGACGTTGCGTGAAGAATAATGCTTCTTCACACCGAGTATTTATATACATAAAATTACCAAATAGCATGTACCACACCGCCTCTATGCCAAACAATCTGCTACACATCACCTAATGAGACTAGCCTACTCATATCAGTCTTCCTTGCTAGTTTTAAACGTACATTGAACTAATGTTTGTGTTTTAGCCTAGCCGTCCACATGACGTTTCATATTACGCTATGCCACAACAATCCTTGAAAATCAATGATTGAAGTTCTTCTAGAGTTGGACCTGTGGAACGTGCCCCCATACTCTTCAATAATGGCCGAGTTGATGATGATTTGAGCTTGAGCACTGTCCAGGTATCTCACTAAATTATCAGCAAGAAGGGTGTTTTTCTGAACCTCTGGATTCCATGAAGAATGGTGCAGGTTGATATCTCCCAGGAATAAAAATGGCTTATCCATTTGTGGATTAAGGTCCAGGAAGCGCTGTAGTGTTAGCTGGCTTAAAAGATTCGAGGTTGGCTTCTCATTGTACATATGTACCACATAGAATGCCTCACAAGGAAGTCTTAGTTCCAGAAGTTGATAATCAGGATCAGAAACCATATCATATCTAGCAGTGATATTGAGTTGACTAGTCTTTTTGACATAGGTTATGACCCTGGGTCGAATTGTATTAGCAGTTAAGGGTAGAATAATGTTGAAAGCTGAATGAGTGATAGGCTGATATGCCTCTAAATAATGATTATAGAACACATATGGTTCTTGAATGAAAAGAATGTCTATATCCTCCTTGAGTGCAACCTCAAAAAGGGACTGCAAGATCTCTCGACCCCTTTTTTTTTTTTTTAATCATATTGTATTCAGCTATCAAGCTATAACAATTTATTTTACATTTATATATCCCTAATACCGGTCTCAAAATGAACTCCACTCCTCTGTCCTACTGCCTTATTTCTATTTCATTCTGTCCTAATTATTCTCCTTTGTGTAAAAATATACACCTTGAAGTTTTCAAATATTCAAGCAATGCTTGTTGTCCTCTTTTAGTTCTGAATATTATTGGTAATGTTAGTGGCTCTAAATTTTGAAAACTTTCTTTTCTTTCTTTTTTAAACATTTGACATTGTAGTATCAAGTGTTGCATTGTCTGCTTTTGCTTCAAGCAAAAATTGCAGCTTTCATCTTTGGTCTTGCCAATCTTGAATAAATATGCCCTCACATTTCCAATACCAATCCTTGCTTGGAAATATGAGGATTCTATAAATCTACTATATGCTTGAAAATTGATTGGTTTTGTTGCGAAACTTGGTGTGGATAATTGGGCTTGTATCCTGTAGAATTTTCCTAAACCACAGCTCTTTCTTCCCTCTTCTTCCCTAAAAAGCTCAGATTTCCAACCTTCAGCCCAGGCTTTCAGTACAAGCTCCTTTGCCTTTTGTTTCAGAAATGAATGTGATGTGAACTTATTCCTTTTGAGCACCTTCTTTTTGCTGGCTCCTTTGGCCAGGTTGTCAGCAAGCTAGCTACCTACTATTCCAACATGTCCAGGGCACCAGGAGAGATGAATTGAGCAATTCTCTGCCTCTTGTCTGACTTGGTGTGAGAAAGAATTTTGTTTTGTCTGAATTCTCAATAGACTAGCCTGGCTATCACTGAAGATGTGGTACTGGCCATTTGGTGAGATCTTTTTGAGGTATCTAATGGCTTTGAGTATGCAGAAAGTTTCTGTATCTGTGATACCCATAGTTTGGCCAAGGTTTAAGGAGTAGCATTTCATCTACCTTGTGACTGGGAAATATATAACAAATCCAATGCTGCTGCCTTTTCCTTGCATGAGAGAACCATCAGTATAGACAATAACTGTTGTTGGAGGTATTGTATCAGTAAGCTGTTTGTGTCCCAAAGCAGCCTCTTCCTTAGGCAGATGTGATATATCAATGGTGAGTCTAGTTTGAAGCCATGTAGGTGCCCAACTTGCATCTAGATGTTCGAGGTTTGTATACTTAATGAATGACTGCAATAGTTAGCCAATTCTTATAATTTGTGTTTGTTCCTGGTCCAAATATTCAAAGACACCTAGATCCACCTCAGTTGTAAAGGACAGCTCATCCTGAAGTGGGGATATCAGTTTATCCTTAACTGGATGTGTTTTTTGTAGTCTTAAAATTCTGAGAGCATGGTTAAATGTCTGCTTTAGCTGCCTTACTTTGGTGGGAAGAATTGCTGCCTCAACTTC
This sequence comes from Blumeria hordei DH14, assembly GCA_900239735.1. Lineage (NCBI taxonomy): Eukaryota > Fungi > Ascomycota > Leotiomycetes > Helotiales > Erysiphaceae > Blumeria > Blumeria hordei. The sequence goes on along the minus strand of OENG01000008.1, from coordinate 7,925,391 downwards.
CAAGGCCTTGATTGGACTATTATGATATGCTCCAGTAATCATGATTAAAGCCTGATTCTGAAGCCATTGGCACTTGGCACTCAATGCACAACAACCCCTTTTCTTAAACCAAAGCACTGAGCCATAGTCCAGGACCGGGAGGACACAACTGAGGTAAAGCTGTCGTAATGCATGGAATGGTAGTCCTCTGGTGTTTGATGCAAGCTGTTTTATCCTTTTAAGTGCTCCATGTGCAAGCTGAAGACATTTCTCTAAATGTGTCTTGAATGTCAATTTCCTGACAAACCAAAATCCCAGCCATCTTACTACTTCTTTAGGCCCTAAGGCAGCTTGATTGCTGAGAGTCAGCTCATTGGTGAGAGGTAATTTATGGTGTGAAAAATGTATCATTTCAGTCTTTTCCATCTCAAATGTAACTGATAGTTTACTTGCCCTTTCCATGAATCCCCCAAGGATTTGTTGAAGTTGATCAGTATTTTTCTTGATTGAGGTTGATGCAATTGAGATGGAGATGTCATCCATGTATGATAGTTGAAGGTAATTCACTTCCTGTTGTGGGGGAAAGAGGAACCTGATTGAAAGCAAGAAGAGAATTGGTGAAATTGGGCTGCCTTGGGGTGTCCCTGTGACAGGAAACTCCTCACTTAGCTGGCCATTGAATTGAAGTCTCATGGTTCTCCCACTCAAGAAAGTTGTTACCCATGATATTAGTGAATTTGGAAGCTGTAATTTGTGCATGACTGATACTAGCACTTTTGGCTCTAGCCTATCAAATGCCCCTAGAATGTCAAGGAGAACTGTTGAGACTGTTCTGTGTTTGAGCCTGTTTTGTTCCACAAAATCTTGCAGAAGGAGTGCTGTGTCTATTGCAGATCTTTGTTTGCGTCCGCCCATTTGGGTCTCATGTAAGAGGTTGTTAGTAGTGTTGGCAAGGAAAGTGTCACAGGCTCATACCTGGTTATCATTAGGCTTCTGCCTAACAAATAAGGCTTGAACTCTTCCAACCATGTTAAACACCATACATGTCATGAACCCCTCCACGACTCAATAGACCCAAGTATAGGCCTTGGCTCAGTTCATGCAAATCTATTCTTAAATGACAAATTTAGATTGCAGACAGGACGACTCAAACACCAGTCGTGAGTCATCTAAGCCACATGCATCATAACTATTTTAATAACTAAAATTGCTAACATTAAAATGAAGCTAAATTAAAATAGACGGAGATGCTGGTGTTTGTCGGAGGACAGTTCATGATCTATTTTGAGAATGGTATGAAATGAGGGAACGAGATCATAGTCTTGTAAATAAATAGGCGGCTTTCAGTCATGTCTCTTCTCGTTACTTTAAGATTTTCATTTGTATCTAGCTCTGAGTTCAGTTTGAAAAAAACGCCACTTTAAGACCGTCACAGAAAGCAAGTCTGTTGGCAAATATTTTCTCCAACAGCTTGGAAAGGCATGGAATGAGAGATATTGGTTTATAAGCTTTTGGATTGCTATAATCCTTCTTATTTCTCTTTGGAATGATTATACCCACTGCCTGTCTCCATCTTAGGGGATGGTATCCACTGTTGAAAAGGGTAGTATAAGCCATGAAGAAAAATTTAGGTATGGCTTTGATTGCTGCCTTTGTAATAGTCCAATCAATCTGGTCAAGACCTGGGGCTGTTGACTTGTTTGGAACTGCATTAATAATCTCCTCAATAGTTAAGGTTGGCCAATCCCATTCATTTGTATCAGTTTTGCAGCTGTAATGTAGATTAAAGTTGGGTGAAGGGGCTGTGATATTTGGCTGATCAAATAAATTCTGGTTGATTTCTTGTGATGCAGATATTGATGTTGATGGTCCTGGAAAGAGGGTGTGAATCAGTGCCTCACATTTATCTTTGATGCTGGTTGCACTTTTACCCAGATTATTATCAAGAGCACTGCATTTTAAGGTTGGAATAATAGTTGACTGGGTTCTTTCTGGCCTGGAGTAGTTGTAGGCAGTAAAGATTGTTTTATCTTTAGCTTTTTCCAGGAATTGGATCCAATGTTCCTTCTTGTTGTATTGAATCTTGTGGAAATATTGATTCCTTGCAGCCCTAGCATCATCTGCCAAATCAAAACTTGGATATTTCTTGAAACAGCGCCTTATCCTGTGATACCTCATCCTCAACTTAGTCAACTCTGTTGTCCACCATGGTTTAGATCTAGGCAAAATTTTCATTGTTGGGATGGATATTTGGGCAGCATTCTGGACAAATTGTTGAAGTAAGCTAGCTATATGGTCATAATCTTTTGCTTGGATGGCATTTTCTAGAAGTTTCTGGAAGAATTCCTCATTTACTTGCAGTTGCAGGTGAAAGAGCTTCCAATCAGCCTTTTTGTATTTAATCTTGATGTTAATGATGATACATTATTGTCTATGAGAAGATCATTAACCTGAGGTAGCAAAGCCTTAAAAGTTATTAATTCATGATCAGAGCCAGTGGATTCCCCATATTTCCAGTCTTGCCATATTAGTTGTTTAAATCCTGCAACAAATGTCAGATCAATAATGGATGTGCTCTTTGAATTAGCCCTATGGAAGGTGTGTCGAACTAATCGAGAACCGCATATGAGGCTGAATAAGGCTGATAAGGAGGCACACGCAATCATCCATGCGTTACACATTGTGTCTATTATTATCCCCCTGCAGTCATTCTTTGTTTGTTTGTATTTAGGTTATCATCTGGAATTATATACTATAATTGGTTATGCCTGCATTTTACTGTTTGCGATATTAACGCTCATTATGTTTTATCTTGTATGTAAGATTAGATAACAAACAATATTTGTAAGACGGGATGGGGAGATTACATGGTCTGGACGATGCAAACTTACTGAAAGAACACGAGCAAACTTGTACTTAAACAGAAGTAAGATCATGGAGGATAGAGCAATCAATCATCTTTCTTTCCCTTCTCTCTGAGAAAATATCGAAGTCCCAATCCTGTGACAGTTTTCAGCACCCTTCGCATCTATACCAGCATCAAGGTACTTCATCATCTTCATCATCTTCATCATCTTCATCATCTTCATCATCTTCATCATCTTCATCATCTTCATCATCTTCATCATCTTCATCATCTTCATCATCTTCATCATCTTCATCATCTTCATCATCTTCATCATCTTCATCATCTTCATCACCTTCATCATCTTCATCATTTCTGTTACGAAACTTCACAATGTATAATACGCAAAAGAATGAGGAAACATTTTCCAAAAAGATATATTTGGTTGATCAATCTACGTGGTTGCCATGGATAAATATCATCAAAGCAAAAGCAACAAGGGGTTCTGGACCCGGAGTTTGGCAATATATTGATCCAAGTAAGACTGTTCAGCCCAATCTTCCTGAATTGCCATTGGAACCTCAGCCAAGAGACGTCAAGCCGGCTGCAGAAACAATCCTAGACCTCGATGCAGGAGAAATCACAAAATTTTAATATCTAGAGAACCGTCATGTCATGACAGTTAAAAGTAGGAATGATATCGTTAAGTCCATCCAAGACATTGATAGTTACATTATGGGCAGTATTAACTTTGAAAACGAGCTTTGGACTCGTAATTTGCACTCGACGTGGGGCCTTCTCAGAGCGCTTCAAAAAAGGTTGGCTCCAACTGATCACTCGGTAAAATTTGAGATATTAAACTCATATAACGCACTTAAGAGGTATAATAAAAATCAATCCATTGACAGATTTTTGTATGAATGGGAAAGGGTATATGGACTTGCTACCACCATTAACTTACCAGATGTATTCGAAGAACGCCCGTTATATGACTTCGCACTAGCACTTGAAGAGATTGATCAATCATATGCGACTAATCTTGAACTAAGAGTAGACGAAAATATTAGGTTACGCTCAATTGATAACTCAATTGAGCCAATTAAGCTAGAAAATGCTATTGAGGAATTCAGGCATTATTTTAACAGACATCAGGCCTCCCGTCGGATATCAATACCTGCTTCGTTTGCAACAACGCACAATGGGGTAAAACCAGCTCATAAAGCTTGTGTGTGTGGAAGTAGTCATTTATTCAAAGAGTGTTATTACCTGAACCCAGATCTGAGACCTTTAGGTTGGATAGGGAAAGACGCCACATACCATGAAATTAACCGAGCATTAGCTGATCCTCGAAGAATCAAGATTAAAACATTAATTGAAAAAACTTTGAAATATGACGGTAATCTAAAAGGAACTGGTACTACAGTTAATCATCAACTGGTGAAACAGCCATTGTCGAACGTCATTGAAAGTAGGCCGCACACTGAAGAACTCCAAAATTCCTTTCAAAACAATCATATGAATTTTACAGCACTTGCAGCAACCGAATCTGCTCATACTCTAAAAGATTCCTGGATTCTAGATGGAGGATCCAATATTCATATTTGCAATGATGCAACCAAATGGGGATTTCAGGTTGTAAAGCAAGCTAGGAATGAGGTCGTCCGAGCAGGAAATTCAGCAATTCCCATTGAGGCTTATGGTAATGTTAAAGTAAAAGTTGATACACCTTCAGGGAAAAAACATATCACTTTATACAACGTTGGATTAGCCCAGGGATTCCTAACCAACATTGTATCAATGCAACTGCTCAACCAACGGGGTTTTCATTGAAGTGGTCGGATACCCACCAGACTGGAATGTGAGGACGGCTCTCTCGCTTGTACTTTATATCAAGATGGCGGACATATCTTGTTTAATGATCTCAACAAAAATTTTATTCAAAATACTACTCTCATGGCTACGTTAGCATACAATCCGAAATTGCGAACACTTACCAAAGCTACGCTACATCGAATCATGTCATACGCAAGTCCAGAAGTAGTTTCAAGTATCAATGGGCCTGATCATGGTATAAACATTGATAAGTCTGTTCCTGCACCAAAAACTTCGAAATGTGTTCCTTGCTCTCTAGCAAAATCTCAAAATATAATCTCTAGAAAAGCAGGGTCAGAGATCCCACAGAGTGGTCAACCTTTCCATACAATATGTTGGGACGCAATGGTAGTGGAGGAGGCTTACAATGGAAATAGATACGTTAGCCATTTTTTTTGTCCTGACAGTCACTTTAATTTCATCTTTCCTTGTCATTCAAAATTAAATTTCAGACATTCATTACAAACCGTTATTCAAGTTATAAAAACTCAATGGAAACAAAATATTCATATATTTCGCCTCAATGGCGAGACTTCATTAATTCAAGAATGCAAAACCCTTGTTAGAGATCATGGAATTATTTGTCAGGTATCAGCTGCTTATACTCCTGAGCAGAATGGTTCTGCCGAACGCTCCGGAGGGGTGATAATGACTAAGGCTAGAGCAATGGGATTAGAAGCATCTTTACCTAATAATCTATGGCCTGAAACAGTGTTTACTGCAGGTTACATAGCAAATAGAACACCAATTCGACAGCTGGGATGGAAAACTCCCTTCGAAGTTGTTCATGGAGTCAAACCAAGCTACACACATCTCCATGTTTTCGGATGTAGAGCATACGCTCTCGACAAAAATGTCCCTAATTCAAAGAAACTTAACTCGCGAGCACACTTAGGACATCTTGTGGGTTATGATTCAACAAACATATATATAAAATCTGGATACCAAGCAAACAGAAGGTAATCAGAACGCGGGACGTTACCTTCGACGATAGCGTATTCTATAACCCAAAAGACTTGGACCTAGGAGCAGTTCTGAGTGAATCAGCTGAAAAAATCATTCAAGCAATCGAAATGCCAAAATGGAAAGAATTAGTTATTGAAAATGTGAGAGAACATAGCAACGTTCTTGTGGAAGTACCTTCTAATCCTCAAGAAAATTTTGATAAAAACCTGGAGACAATCTGTGTAGAAAACTTACCAAAATCTAGCGAGCAAGATCAAAATTTCTATCCCACTCCAAGCTCAACGCCATCAACGTCAAGAGTGCTAGAGCAAATGAGTAACAGTTATTCACCGAATTCGAATTCGGATTCAGATAGTCGCACAACTCCTGGAGAGATGGTTAAAACAGAATTCAAAAATTGCGTTGATAGCAGTATCAACGAGAATAATATAATTTCAGGGAAAAGGATCCGGAAGCCAAGAAATTTCGTCATGTTTCACAATTCTTTTGCTAAAGCAAAGAATTTAATCAAGCCTGCTAAAATCCACCGAAAAAATATTCCCAAAGCTCCCAAGAATCGTAGAGAAATGCTCCAACATGAGTACTCAGCCGGGTTTAAGGCAGCCGAATTAAAAGAATTTAACACTCTGTTTGAGAAAAATCTCTGTACAAAAATTAATGAGCAAGAGCTTATAAATTTGCAAAAGGAAGGCCAGCTGAATACGGATCAAAAATCTTTACCACTCATGTGGGTATATACATACAAGTTTGACGCGGATGGATATTTATTGTCTTTCAAAGCGCGCCTTGTTGCAAGAGGAGATTTGAGCAACACCACAGAAGAAACTTACGCAGCTACGCTAGCCGCTCAGGTTTTTCGTGCAATAATGGCAATATCCGCTGTATATAGCTATAAAATCCGTCAGTACAATATAGTTGCAGCTTACACCAATGCCGACCTTCCAAAGCCAATCATAGCAAGCTTGCCAGATGGATTTAAGAAAAAAGGGCACTACTTACTTATCAGAAAAGCCCTCTATGGACTTCCAGAATCGGCATTACTCTGGCAGAATCATTTCCGATCAACGTTTATAGATTTAGGCCTCTCGCCTATGCCAGGTGTTAGTTGTCTATTTAACAGTCCTCACCTAATTGTTTTATTCTATGTAGACGATATCATAGTAGTCTACCATGAAAGAGTTAGTGTAAAGACTGAAGAATTTGAAGAGAATATGATGAAAAGGTATCAGACTAAGCCGTTGGGACAAATCGATCACTTTCTTGGTATCCGAGTAACTAGAGACAAACTTCTAAGGATAGTTTGGCTCGTACAGGACGCGCACATGGACACAATTATAAGTGAATTCAACATCAACGTTGAAGGAATTAAAGTTCCAATAACACCCTTACCAGCCACGCCTTTGTATCGGAATCCCGGTCAAGCCACGGCCAGGGAAATACATAGGTATCAAAAAAGAGTAGGAAAACTTAATTACCCGGCAGTTATAACTCGGCCCGACGTCGCTCAAGGTGTATCTAAACTCTCTGAATTTTAACAAAATCAGTCGAAAGAACACATGGAAGCAGCTGAACATATGATGCTTTATCTTATCGGAACAAAGTATAGGGGTATCAAATATGATGGAGGATTATCAAGTACAAACAGTCAAGCATTTGTCGCATCAAGCGATGCATCTTTTGCAGACGATCCAGAAACAAAGTGCAGCTCTAGTGGGTTTTACTTCCAACTTTTTAATGGAATGATCCACTGGAATGCAATAAAACAAAAAACCGTTACAACATCAAGTACCGAGGCCGAGCTTCTGGCCCTAACCGTTACGGCAAAAGAATACTTGTGGTGGACGCGATTTTTCATAAATCTTAACCTTGAGATTGAAGCACCAGTTATTTTATGTGATAATCAGCAGACACTCCGATTGTTGCAGAAAGTAACCCCTAAACTTGCAACAAAATTAAAGCACGTCAATATCCATCAATGTTGGCTCCGGCAAGAAGTCCAAAGCGGTAGGATAAAAGTCAAGTGGATTGAAACAACAAAAATGATTGCTGATGGATTCACCAAGGCACTCCAAGCTCAAAGACATTGTATTTTTATCGAACAAATGAATCTAGTGGATGTAAATATTAACGATTCAAATCCAAGCTTAGATCAAGCCCCTTAAATGATCATATCTGACAGCCTCGCGCCTCTGGCGTCCAGACTGAGGGGGTGTGTCGAACTAATCGAGACCCGCATATGAGGCTGAATAAGGCTGATAAGGAGGCACACACAATCATCCATGCGTTACACATTGTGTCTATTATTATCCCCCTGCAGTCATTCTTTGTTTGTTTGTATTTAGGTTATCATCTGGAATTATATACTATAATTGGTTATGCCTGCATTTTACTGTTTGCGATATTAACGCTCATTATGTTTTATCTTGTATGTAAGATTAGATAACAAACAATATTTGTAAGACGGGATGGGGAGATTACATGGTCTGGACGATGCAAACTTACTGAAAGAACACGAGCAAACTTGTACTTAAACAGAAGTAAGATCATGGAGGATAGAGCAATCAATCATCTTTCTTTCCCTTCTCTCTGAGAAAATATCGAAGTCCCAATCCTGTGTCAAGGTGCCTCCATAGTTCTCAATTACAGAGGAGCAGTTGATTAGTTGAGCATTTGTCTGTTCCAGATATTGAACCAAGGAATTGGCTAGAGGGTTAGTTGATTGAATAAGTGGGTTCCAAAGTTGATGGTGTAAGTTGAAGTCGCCAAGAAGTAAGAATGGCTTGTCAAGCTTGAGTTGCAAATCAAGGAAACGCTGGATGTTGTGGTGTTTGAATGAAGGTGAGAGAGGCTTCTCATTGTAGATATGAATGATATAAAAGGCCTCCCCTGGAAGATCAACTTCCAGGATTTGACAGTCTGGGTCACACACCAAGTCATATCTGGGCATGACCAAGAGTTGGCTTGCCTTCTTAACATAGGTCATGACCCTTGGGCGGAGGAATTGATGAGTAATTGGTGGAATTAAATGATAAGCTGAATGAGAGATTGGTTGGTATGTTTGTAAATGAGTGTTATGGAACAAATATGGCTCCTGAACTAATAGAATATCTGTTTCCCCTTTGGTGGATACATCAAAGAGGGACTGCAGGATCTCACGACCCCTTGCAGTGTTGTGCTGATTGAATGTGATTTGACTTAGCATGCCAATGCTTTGAAGAAGTCACAGTCTTGTCTTTGAAAGGCCAAATGAGTGTTTGACCTGCAGTTTGCACATTGTACAGCATGATGAACACAACTCTGGGTTGAGTTGCATGTTTTACATTTATGGTCAGGTGTCATATGTTGTCCAAGGCAAATGGCACAGACTGGTGTCTTAGTACATGACATCTGGTGATGTCCATCGGCTAGGCATTTTCGACATTGAGTTCTCTGTGTGGCTATTTGATACTCTACTACCTTGAGATATTGACCTCCAATGAGGACCCCTGACCTTAAAAGTTGTTCCTTTTCAGCATCATTTGTGACTGAAAATGTAAGTGAAGCTTTAACTCTCTGTTGATAAGTCTGGCTAAGCCATCTTGGCTGGCCTTGAGTCTTGATTCCTTCATTGTAGATTTCTATTTCTTCATTTATGACTTGAATTGAGACACTGGTGGGAATACCATGAACCACTACTTTGGGCCAGTGGGTGACTTTCTGGGCCTTCTTAATAGGGCAATCTGCAAAGACAGAATCCCACTTTTCTTGGTCCAGGAGGAGTTCAGTTGGGGAAGAGTCCCAGCAGGTAAGGACCAAGTTTCCCTAGGTGGAGGTATGTACTCTGGAAATTGCCCTCTTTCCCAGTATTTTATTTATATTTTCCCTAACAGAGAAAGGCTGGTATGTTGGCAGTGCACTTCCTGATTTGGTGATAAGAGTCATCACATTTTCTGTGTCAGAGATAGTATTTAATTTAGCTGATATTTTAATTGATTTTTTTCGGGTCAATATCATGCTTTGGATTGTCTTTTGTAGTTGGAGGTACCACTACAGCTGGAGTGGTTAATGTATTTCCACAATTGTTGATTTTGTGGCTGAGAATTTTCATGCCTGGCTTAGTGGGCACTCTTTTTTCTAGTTGAACACTTGGGATTCCTTCCCTGAGCTTTTGTGCATAAGTAGGGGCAATGGGTGTCTTTGGAATGGATCCTGTGACTGCCTCTACCTCAGGTTGAACTTCTCTGATTGGTGGTGCAGTGTTGACCTTTCCCTCTTCAGTAAAGGCTCGAAAAACTTGGATGAGATCCAAGACAGCTGCTTGCTTGATCTTATCATTTGTAAGTCCATATGATTTGACCAAGAGATCACGTGCCTCAAAAATGGCAGTTTCAAATGTATGTTTGATGGTGCAAGGTGCAGAGATCTTGACCATTTTAGTTGGCTGGGATGCCGAAAGAGTTGTTGGTGAAACTCCTCGCTTTCGAGGCTGCTCAAAAAAGGGTATTTTATTAAATAAATGTTGTGCCCCCAAATCTGTAGATGTGATGGGGTCACTGCTAAATAAGTCCATTTGAGTTGTCAATTTGAAAGGTTGAATGGAGGTTAAAGCCTTGAAGGCTTAGGTGATGTATCTTTATTCCAGATTGATGATGACAGCCTTGGGGCATTTGTCATATCCATTTCTGGTGAAGATGGTAAGCTTGGTAGGCTCCCTTGAGAGGAACAAGACTTTTAGGGCTTTTGAGCCTTTTTTGAGGATGACATAATCAGTCAGGGGTCAGAATTCAAATAAAAATACTTGAAATATTTTTTACCAATTATTAAATTGATTCTTTGGTAATTTATCACGTGACTTATTGGTGAGGTCACCTGATCAAGCACCAAGGCTGAGTTTACTGTTTTTTTTTTAAATAAGATTTGAAATTAAAAGTCACGTGATTATATATTGATCACCTGATTACGGGTCAGGAACGCGTCACACGTGACGCGTCGAGCCTTGGCAAGGCTGGGGTGAAAATTTTTCGTCCACAGGGTCGAAAATGGCGTTTTGGTCAAAATATGTTGTAATTTGAGGATGCAGATATCGAAAAGAATATCGATCGAAAGCTAAAAACAATGCGAAACCGAATATCGAATTTATATTATCGTAGCTTATGGTTGGCGGAAGTTATGGACGAAATGATGTGGTGATGTGGTCCACAGGGTCGAAAATCGGGCTTTTGATCGCAAGTGGTTTTAATATCGGGTGGTAGGAGCCGAAAATTAGATCAATCGAATGCTGTAAACGATGCGAAACTGAATATCCTGTTTATACTTTTGTATCTAATAGAGGGCGGAAGTTGTGGGCGAAAAGGCAATTTCCGAAAGTTTGTTGTGCATGTTCTCAACCCCTTGCAGCATTGTGTTGGCCTATTTTGAGTGTACCTAAAATGACAATGCTTTGAAGTAGTCGCAATCTTGTCTCTGGAAAGCCAAGTGAGTGTTTGATTTACAGTTGGCACATTGAACTGCATGTTGGATGCAGCTTTGGGTGGCACTGCAAGTGGAACATTTGTGGGATGAAGTGATATGCTTTCCAAGGCAGATAGCACAGTCTGGATCCTTGGTACATCCTATTTGATGGTGTCCAAAGCTTAGACACTTTTGGCACTGGGTCTTCTGGGTGGACTGCTTAAAAGACACTACTTTCAATCTGAGACCTCCAATGAGGACACCTGACTTGATTAAATCATTTTTTTCCTCTTTAGATGTGACAGAGAAGGTAATTGATGCTCTGAGCCTCTGTTGGTAAGTTTTGCTTAGCCATCTGGGCTGGCCCTGGGTTTTTGTTCCCTCATTGAAAATCTCAATCTCTTCATTAATGGCATTAATTGGGATTGAGGTTGGTACACCATGAACCACTAGCTTTGGCCAATGGCTTACTTTTTGAACTTTATTAATGGGCCATCCTGTAAACACAGGCTCCCATTTTTCCTGATCTAAAAGTAGTTCTCTTGGAGGTGAGTCCATGCATCTCAAAACCATGTTGCCTTTCACTGACGTATGTACTCTTGATCTCTTCAAGTATTATTCAATACCACAGTTGGTAAGAATGCACTAATTAGATATCTCTCAACATCCAATTGCCTTTCAGGGGGCAAGGAGAAAGTGGGATAAAAAATATGTATTTAATCTTGTAAGAGAAGAAACTTTAAATAGAAACCATTAATTATCCCAATTGAATTATATATATTTCAGAAGGGTGGATTAGGGTTAAGTTGAACAAAAATATTAGAATATAAATGGTTGAATTTATGTATATAGTGTCATAGCTAGATAGGCTGAATACACTTAATGATTAAAAAAAAAAAAAAATATGTACTCTTGAAATTGCACGCTTCCCCAGAAATTGGTTAATCCTTTCTCTGATAGAGAAGGCATCATATGAGGGCAATTTTTCCCCGTGCTTTGTGACTAATGTAACCACATTCTCTCTTGGCAGTGCAGTTGTGATATGGTCAGGTAGAGATTTTGGTAAACTCTCTTGTAAGATAGTTTCATTGGGGCAGACAACTGGAGCTACATGGTTTGTCAATTTATGTAAGATTTTCATTCCATTTGCTGAATGCTGTGCAGTTGATGGTGGTGGAATTGGTACATTTCTCCTCAGCATTTGAGCATATCAGGGTACAGTAGGTGTTGGTACAGCTGGTACCTCATTTGTTGATAATAACTCACTTGGTGATGCTGTAGGTTTATTGATAGTAATTGGTCTGACTCAACCATCCTCAATAAAATTTCTGAAGACTTCAACAAGATCTAGAACTGCATCTTTCTTCTCTATATTTTCTGTCAAGCTGTATGCTTTGACAAGTAAATTTCGAGATTCTTGAATGGCAGACAGAAAGGTGTGTTGCTTGGTTATCTCTGGCTCTGTAATCTGAATTACTTTTCTGGAGTTGATGCTTGGAAGAATTGAGTCTGGTGACTTTCTTTTATATGATTTTCTTGGTGGAAAATTATTGTTGGTGTTTTTAGGCTCAAAATTCTGTGCAGTTATAGGATCACTGCTCAGTGAGTCTTCTTCAGCTATTCTTGTAAATATATTATTAGTTGAGTGGGTGACTTTTCTTTTGTTGCCCTTTTTGAGCACCATATTGAGTCAGAAAGCCTTGCAACATGTTGTAGATTAAAAGATTTCTGTGTTGGTGGTGAAGAGGGCAATTCCATTGGTGAGGATGGTGATTTGGGACCCATTTGTGCCATAATAAGTGCAATTATTAGATTTTATTTTTGATATTTTAATTTCAATTTTTTTTTAATAATTGCTTTTTTTTTCAAAAATTAAATATAAATGAAATATATAGGAAAATCACGTGACTTTGCGCGAAGTCGCCTGATTGCGCGTCAGGAACGCGTCGACACGTCATGCGCCGAGCCTTGGCAAGGCTGGGGTGAAAATTTTCGTCCAGAGGGTCGAAAATGGCGTTTTAGTCGAAAATGTTGTAATATGAGGATGCAGATGTCGAAATAAATATCAATCGAAAGCTACAGACGATGCGAAACCGAATATCTAGTTTATATTGTCGTAGCTAATTGTGGGCAGGAGTTCTGGATGAATTGGTGACAAAAGGTGGGCCAGAGGGTCGAGAAATTGGGTTTGGGTCGAAAAATGTTCCAATTGGTGGATGTGAATGTCGAAAACTATATTTTATCGAAAGCTCGAAACAATGCGAAACCGAATATGGAGTTAGTATTGCTGTAACTGATGGTTGGCGGAAGTTGTTGATGAAATACCGATTTTCGAAAGTATGAGATTGGGATATGGAGCTCTGGCATGAGGAGGAAGGTCGAAAGGCCAATGGACTAGGCAAGTACTACAGGCTCCAGGCCCAGACTAACCAGCCCAATTTCTCTTTTAAACTATTTAGATTCCAAGGCCACAGCAGGAAAACCGAGTCTGGATTCTTTCAGGCAAGACTTGGAGTGGGAAATACAAGGGTCTACCTTCATATGATTGGAAAGGTCCAGGACAATATCTGCAATTTTTGTGGAAAAGATAGGCAAAATGTGCAGCACCTGTTGTTACACTGTCCAAAATTCAAAGATCAAAGGAATAAATGCTTTCAGGGCATAGAGCCAAGGTCACTTCCTACCCTATTCCGGACAAGAAGGGGGAAGGAGGCACTACTAAAATATTTGGATACATCCAAGTGCATGGCAGCACATAAAGGGAGTTAAATTAGGACATATAATTGGGATATAAAGTATTTTGAAAGGTTGTGAGGTTTTTAGTAAGGAGGTGAAGCTTAGCATTATAAGTTATAAATGTGTCATAGCTAGATAGCTGAATACACTATGAATTAAAAAAAAAAAAAAAAAAACCTTCACCACCCAGCCTGGAATCCAGAAGTTCACAATAGCTCTACTGCTGCTAACAGCTTAATCACATACCTAGAAAATGCCAAAGCAGAGCTCCTTATTGACTCAGCTGTTATTGAGGAGTTTGGAGGCACATTTCACAGGTCCAATTCCAAGAGAACATCAATCATTGACCTCACCTATCAAGCTGGCTTTCAACAACTAAAGTGGAGGAACTGGAGATATGGGGAATCAACTGGATCTGACCATGTATTGATTATTTTTGAAACAGCACTACCAACTTCAACATCTAATAACTGCCAGGCAAAAAGTAGTCTTCATCCAAGGTTTAACCTCAAGAAAGCAGATTGGAATTTGTTCAATACTATAGTCCTAGAGGAGAAAAGAAGGCATCAAATACAGATGGACACAGCTATCACAACAAACAATATTGAATGTGTTGCATCAACAATCCAAGCAGTCATTCAGAAAGCTGCAGAGATATCAATCACTCACTTAAGACCATCAAGCAAATCAAAGCCTTGGTGGAATGAGGAGCTAACCTATCTCCGCAGAGAATTTCACAAGCTTAGACGTATCCAGAAAATGTGCCCATGCCCAATTACAGATCAAGATGCAAGGTTGGCTCGGAACAAATACTTCCACTGCATCCAAAAGGTTAAAAAGCTGCACTGGTTTGAATTTCTGGCTTCAGCAAAAGAGAACATGATCTACAGGGCCTATAACTACTCAAATCCAAATAATTATCACCCACAGACTATTCCAACACTACGCTACCAATCAACTACTAATGATGAGGAAGTTATAGCCTCATGTCACTCAGAGAAGTGCCATGCCTTAGCACAAGCCTTATTTCCTCAGTCAACAGTTCCTATGGTAGACAACTTGATGTCAAAAGACATCATCCCAGACCCCATAATCAACAAATCTTTCAGTCAAAGCTATGGATGCAAATGGGAGTGGCCAGAGTTGACAGTGGATGAGATAAAAAATGCTGTTCCTATTAAATCTACTGCACCTGGTGGGGATCAACTTGATTGGACCATAATCAAAGCAGCCATCTCAATTATTCCTGACTTCTTTTACCAAGCTTACTCATATCTATTCACTTGTGGACAGCATCCTAGCCAGTGGAAGCAGGTAATAGGAATAGAATAGAATAGAATAAAAGAATTTAATTTACGTCCCTACTGAGTCTATGACTATGAAGGACTACTAAAACCATACAAAACCCCACCAAAATTCATTTGTTTTTAATTGTACTTCATTTTCAATATTTTCTAATGGACATTGATTTCCTTACTTCCATGCCTTTCAAAGCTACTAGAAAGAATATATGCCAATAGACTTGCCTACATGGCCAATTCAACTGATCAATTGCTTCATCCAAGCCAAATGGGGGGTCGTAAACAGAGGTCAACCCTAGATGCAGCTCTACTCCTTCAAAACTTTGTGGAGAAAAATACAAAGAGCCGGAAAATTGTATCCACAGTTTTCTTGGATATATTAGGGGCCTTTGATCGACTAAAGCCAGACGCCCTTATCCAGGTACTAAGGAAATTACAGCTTCCAATTAGCTTCATCTCTTGGGTTTCCTCTTTCATGAAAGGTAGGACAATTCAGCTATATTTTAATGGACAGTTGAGCCAGGAAATACCAGTCACAGGCACACCACAAGGCAGCCCAATATCTCCCATGCTCTTTCTACTTTCAATTCAAAATCTTCACCCAATAGAGACTTAGTGCAACTTCGTTCAGCTATCTTACATTGATGACATTGCTATTTCTGTGGCATCAACTTCAGTTGAGAAAAACCTTCAATCTTTGAGGAAGTTAACTGAAGAGTTGATGATACAAGCAAATAATCTTTCAGTTACATTTGAGATGGAGAAGTCTGATCTCATCCATTTTTCAAACCAAAAAAAGCCAATTACATCAACACTTTTCCTTCAAAATGGAAACCTACTAGAGCCAAGTGAGACAGTGAAATGGTTAGGGATATGGTTTGACAGGAAGCTAACTTTCAAATGCCACACTGATAAAAGAATCCAGCTTGCCCATGGTGCACTTCGAAGAGTCAAATAGTTGGCATCAGCTTCCAAAGGACTCCACTTCCACCAACTGAGACAGCTTTACATTACATGTGTCACCTCAGTTATGGACTATGGATCTGTGCTATGGCAGGGTAAGAGGGGGTCCATTGGACTAAATAACAAATTTCAAAAGCTTCAAAACCAGGCAGTAGTTTATATCACAGGAGCCTTCCCAAATAGCCCTATCAAGGCCCTTGAAGTGGAGGCAGCTATCATGCCATCAAAAATACGACATATTAAGCATGAGTTCAACTACACCTTGAGATTACTAAAATTACAGCAGAGTCACCCAGTCCAGCAACAACTAATTGACCCACTTCAGGATGAGCTAAATGCAAGTACATGTCCGGACCTGGGAATATTCAATATGTTTTTTTTTTTTTTTTTGTATCATATAGTATTCAGCTATATAGCTATGACAATTTATTCCTAATTTACAAACAATTACTCCAAATACCTCTTGATATTTCCTGGCATTGTACCCCTTTATTCATTTCTATTTATTTCCAATCTAATTAATCTCCCTTGTGTGCACTGATGCACCTGGAAGTCTTTAAAAATTCTAGTAAGGCTCCTTTGCCTTGTTTTGTCCGAAAAAGAATTGGTAGTGTAAGTGGCACAATATGTTTCATTTGTTTATTTCTTTCCTCATTAAATTTGTTGCACTGAAGTATAATATGTTGCATAGTCTGCTTTCTATTTCCACAGAAATTGCACCTATTATCTTTGGCCTTTCCTATTTGGTGTAGGTATGCTTTCACATTCCCAATGCCTGTCCTGGCCTGGAAATAAGATGACTCTGTTAATCTGTTATGTCCTTGAAAATTGAGGGGTTGAGTGTAGAAGTCAGGCCTCATCATTTGGGCTTGAATTCTGTAATATTTGCCAAGACCCCTGCTTTTTCTTCCTTCTTCCTCTTGAGAGAGTTCTGAAGTCCAGTCATGGGACCAAGCTTCTATAATTATCTCCCTAGCTTTCTGCTTTAGAAAGGAATGGGTGGTAAAAACATCCCTTTTAACAGCCTTCTTTTTGATTGCTCCCCTTGCTGCACTATCAGCAAGCTCATTACCCACTAGACCAACATGCCCTGGACACCAAGAGAGACTTAATGAGCAATTATATGCTTCTTGTCTAATCTGGTAAGAAAATTGGTTCTCTTTCTTCTGGATCCTCATCAAACTTGCTTGACTGTCAGTGAAGATGTGGTATGTTCCTTGTGGAATGGTCTTTTTCAGGTATCTGATGGCTTTGAGAATGCAAAAGGTCTCTGCATCTGTAATTCCAATTGTCTCCCCAAGGTTGAATGAAAAACATTTCATCTCCCTACTGAATGGCAAATATACTATGAAGCCAATGCTGCTCCCCTTTCCCTTGATAAGTGATCCATCTGTGTAAACTATAGTTGTGTCTGGTGAAATTTTGCTGATGATTTTTTCATGTTCCTCCTTGGCTTTTACTTTTGAAAGGGATGAGATGCCAATAGGAATACTTTTCTGATGCCATGGTGAAATCCAGGAAGCATCTATCTGTTCTAAATTGTTGAATTTTGTAAAGGGCTTGAGTAAACTTCCTATTCTTATTAGTTGAGATGGAGAGTAGTCCATGTACTTGAAGATTCCAAGGTCTAGCTCAGTTGATATTGATAGCTCGTCCACCAAGGGGTTGATCAGCTTTTTCTGGACTGGGAGTGATGGTTGAAGTCTCAAGAGTCTGAGTGCAAAATTATAGGTCTGTTTTAGTTGCCGGACTTTTGTTGGTAGGATGCCTGCCTCAACCTCCAGGGCCATTATTGGACTGTTTTGATAGGCTCCAGTCATCATGATCAGGGCCTGGTTCTGTAGCTTTTGACATCTAGAACTCAATGCTTCAGTGCCATGCCTCCCATACCATAGTATTGCACCATAATCTAGGACTGTAGTGACACAGCTGAGATATAGTTGCCTTAGAGCTAGAATTGGAAGACCTTTTGTTGATGAAGCAAGCTGTTTCACCCTCCTAAGAGCTCCATTTGCCAGCTGTAATCTTTTCTCCACATGTGTTTTGAAATTAAGCTTCCTATCAAACCAGATGCCTAGCCATCTTACCACCTCCTTTGGTTGCAAGGCAAACTGGTCATCAAGTATAAGAGGGGTTAGTAGTGGTTTCCTGTGTCGAGAAAAGTGGATGAGCTCAGTCTTGTCCATCTCAAATGTAACTGACAATTCTTTTGCCCTGGTCATTAATCTCTGCAGTATTAGTTGTAGCTCTCGAATATTTTTGTTAACTGATGTTGATGAGACAGAGATGGATATATCATCAATGTAGGACAGTTGGAGGTGAGTTGTCTTTTCTTCTGGAGGTAAGAGGAACCTGATTGAAAGAAGGAAAAGTAAGGGTGATATGGGGCTTCCTTGAGGTGTGCCAGTTACTGGAATTACTCTGCTAATTTGACCATTGAATTTGAGTTGAATAGTCCTTTCAGATAAGAAAGATTTTACCCATGAGATAAATTTGTCTGGAAGCTGGAGTTGTCCCATTACTTTTAGAAGAGCTTCTGGCTTGAGTCGATCAAATGCTCCTAGTATGTCCAGGAAGACTGTTCATACAACTCTGTGTTTCACTCTATTTTCTTCAATATAATCTTGCAAGAGTAATGCTGCATCAATTGCTGATCGCTGCTTGCGTCCACCCATTTGGCTCCCAATCAATAGACTGTTACTGGTGTTAGCAAGAAAGGCAAGTCTGTTGGCAAATATTCTCTCCAATAGCTTTGATAGACAGGGCAGAAGAGAAATGGGCCGGTAGGCTTTTGGAGAGCCGTAGTCCTTTTTGTTTCTTTTGGGAATAATTATTCCTACTGCCTGTCTCCATTGTCTGGGATGATATCCACTGTTGAATAAACTTGTGCAAACTTTGAAGAAAAATTCTGGTATAGCTGAAAGGGCTGCTTTGATTATGATCCAATCAATTTGATCAAGTCCTGGGGCTGTTACTTTGTTTGAGGCTGCATTTATCATCTCTTCTTCAGTCAGAGCAGGCCATTCCCACTTTTTAATATGGCTGGTATTAGAATAGTTCCACATGATATTTGGTGGTATTGATGTTCCTTCATGTTCAATGATATTAATGTTAGCCACTGACTCTCTTACAAGAGTGCCTTGTTCTATGGAGAGTGGAAAAAAATTTTGGATCAATGCATCACATTTATCTTTGAAAGTATTTGCAGTTATCTCCTCATTGTTGTCCTTAGGAGTGAATTTTAAAGTTGGAATCAGTGTTGATTGTGTTCTTTCAGGTCTAGAATATTGATAAGCTGTGAAGACTGATTTCTCCTTAGCAGCTTCTATAAAATTGATCCAATGCTGCCTCTTCAGGAATTGAATTTGGTGAAAGTAATGGTTCCTGGCAGCTCTGCAATCCCTTTGAAGCTGAGTATTTTGAAACATTTTGGAATGATGGCGTAGTCTGTGATACTGCATCCTTAAAGTTGTTAAGTTGTTAAGTTGTTAATTTGTCTTTTTTTTTTTTTTTTTTTAATCAAAGTGTATTCACCTATCTAGCTATGACACATTATTTACATAATTTAGTTCCCCAAAACTCCTTTCTGAAATACAATCTTTCAAAAACTTTTCAAATTTCCAATTTAGTTATCCTAGTTCAACTCCCTTTATGTGCCACCATGCACTTGGATGTATCCAAATATTTAAGAAGTGCTTCTTTTCCTCTTCTTGTTCGAAATAATATAGGTAAGGTACTTGGTTCTATGCCCTTAAAACATCTGTTTCTTTGGTTTTTAAATTTTGGACAATGTAACAATAAATGTTGCACAGTCTGCCTTTGTTTTGAACAAAAATTGCATATGTCATCTTCAACTTTTCCTATCATGTGCAGATACACTCGAGTATTTCCAATTCCCAGCCTAGCCTGGAAAAATCCTGACTCTGTCTCCCTACTATGATCTTGAAATTTAAATAACTTGAATGAAAGGCTGGGTTGGTTAGTCTGAGCCTGGATCCTGTAGTACTTGCCTAGTCCTTTTGCTTTCCGGCCCTCTTCCTCATGCCAAAGCTCGAGGTTCCAGTCCCTCTTCCATTCTTCTAGTACCAATTCTTTTGCTTTTTGTTTCATAAATGAATGAGTTATAAACTTGTCTCTTCTCATTGCTTGTTTTTTAATTCCGTTTCTGGCTAGTTTGTCTGCTAGTTCATTTCCTTCTATACCAACATGTGCAGGACACCATTGAAGATGAATGGTACACCCTTGAGATACCATCCTGATCTGATGTGAAAAGTGGTTACTGCTGTGTTGGATCCGAAGGAGACTGGCCTGGCTATCAGTGAATATATATATTGTCTGAGTTGAAAAATGACTCTTCACATATTGAGTTGCTTTCAATAGGCAGTAAGTCTCAGCATCTGTGATACCCATAGTGTCACCAAGGTGATATGAGAAACATTTGATCTCTCTGCTGATTGGCAAGTATACCACAAAGCCAATGCTGCTTCCTGTGACTGAAAGGGAGCCATCTGTATAAACTATGACATCTTCAATTGGGATATTCTTGAGTTGTTGTAAGTGCAACAACTTAGAGAACTCTTTTGTTTCAGAAGAAATGCTGGTTAGAATCTGAGTTTAGTGCCATGGAGGTGTCCAGATGGTATTCTGCTCCTCCAGCATATTGAATGAAGCAAGGGGCTTCAATGTACATCCAATCCTCATTAGTTGGGTGACTGGCTTGTCAATAAAGTTGAGTAAGCCAAGGTCAATCTGGTTGGTGCTTGTCAATTCATCCTCCAAAGGACAGAACAGATGTCCTTATATGAGGTGGTCCTTCTGAAGTCTCAAAACTCTCAGCCCATAATAGATCAGATGTTTCTGATGTCTGACTTTGACTGGCATAATAGCAGCTTCCACCTCAAGGGCCTTTATAGGACTTCTACTATAAGCTCCAGTGATCATTGGTAGGGCCTGATTCTGAAGCCTTTGACATTTATTTGTTAGTGATCCAGTTCCCCTCTTACCATGCCAAAGGACAGAGCCATAGTCGAGAACTGAAGTGACACAAGTTAGGTATAGTTGACGGAGAGCATGGCAGTGAAGCCCTCGAGTAGATGAGGCCAAGTTCCGAATCCGACTGAGGGCCCCATGGGCAAGCTGTAACCTCTTGTCCACATGGTTTTTGAAGTTTAATTTCCGATCAAACCAGATTCCTAGCCACCTGACAACTTCCTTTGGTTCTAAGATAATGTTGTTTTCCAGGATCAAAGGAGACATGACATGCTTCCTCTGATGACTGAAATGAATAAGTTCTGACTTGTCCATTTCAAAAGTAACTGAATACTGGTTGGCCTCTTTCATCAACTCTTCAGTTAGTTTCTTCAGGGTCCTTAGGTTTTTGTCAACAGATGTTGATGAGACTGATATTGAAATGTCATACATGTAGGAAAGCTGAAGATAATATTTGCTTGTTGATGATGGAAGAAGTTGACTAATTGAAAGCAAGAATAGTATTGGTGAGATAGGGCTGCCTTGAGGGGTGCCTGTCACTGGGAAGATTGCACTAAGTTGGCCATTGAATTGCAGTTGCATGGTCCTTCCTGTCAGAAATGATTCCACCCATGATACCAATTATATGGGTAGTTGTAAACTTCGCATTAATTGGACCAGCTTGGCAGGTTGAAGGTGGTCAAAAGCCCCAAGAATATCAAGGAAAATTGTTGAGACAACTTTCTGTTTGTTTAAATTTTGTTCTATATACTCCTGTAGCAAAAGGGCGGCATCAATGGCTGATCTCTGCTTGCGACCCCCGAGCTGGCTAGAATGCAGTAAGTTAGAGTTTGTGTTAGCAATGTAGGACAGGCGGTTAGCAAAGATTCTTTCTAGCAACTGGGAGAGGCAAGGAAGAAGGGAGATTGGCCTGTAGGCTTTTGGTGCACTGTAGTCCTTTTTGTTCCTCTTTGGGATAATAATACTCACTGCACTTTTCCATTGCTTTGGATGTTCTCCACTGATAAATAGACTGTTGTAAGCTTGAAAGAAGAACTGAGGTATGATAGTCATTGCCATCCTGATAATAGTCCAATCAAGGCAGTCAATGCCTGGTGCAGTTTTCTTCATTGGTATTGCATTTTGTACTTCATCAATGGTTAGTTCAGGCCAGTCCCATTTATTCATGGTTACTACATTTGAGGAGGGCTGTCCATCAGAATATCCATGGCAAGTTTGTTGGCTAGACACTAGATCCTCGACCCTAGGATGTGGAAAAAGTGTGTTAGCAAAGGCCAAACATTTCTCAGGGAAGGTGATAGCTTGAACACTCTGGCTTTGCTGGTCAGGTGTGTAGACAAGTGTTGGGATGACTCTAGATTGATGCAAATCAGGTCTCGAGTAGCTGTAAGCTGTGAAGACTGTCTTCTCCTTAGCAGTGGCAAGAAAGTTCATCCAATGTTCCTTTTTAGTATGCTGAATATGTTGAAAATACTTGTTTCTGACAGCCCTTGCCTGTTCCCAATTCCAAGCACCTGGTCTCAGCTTCTGTTGGTGTCGTAGTTTGTGAAATCTCTGTCGCAGTATTGTGAGCTCCTAGGTCCACCAAGGTTTTGATCTGGCAGAAATACTGAGCTTTGGAATTGAATTCTGGGCTGCAACAAGGACCACTTCTTGTAATGTTGATGCAATGAGATCTATATCATTACATTCAATGGCTTCTTCCAACTGTTTCTGTGATTAAGTCTGTCTGAGAAGTAGTTGGTCCTTAAACAAGCTCCAGTCTGCCCTGTTAAGGTTGAACTTCATTGGTAGTGGACTATTGTTGTTGTTATTGGCGTGGAGTGATCCATGGCTTGCTGTTGGCAGGTCTGTCTGAATAGTGATTACCTCATGATCTGATCCAGTGCATTCTCCATACTTCCAGTCAACCCATCTTAGTTGTCGAAATCCCACTGCAAATGTGAGATCTATGATGGAGGTGGACTTGGAATTTGCTCTGTGAAATGTTCCTCCAAACTGTTCTTTAATGGATGGTCTATTTAGGAGCTGAGCATCTACTTCATCTAGATACATGACCAATTGATTAGCTAGAGGAATATTGTTCTGGACCATTGGATTCCAGTATGAGTGATGCAAGTTAAAATCCCCCAGCAATAGATATGGCTTATCAAGTATCAAGTGTAGATCCAAGAAGCGTTCCACTGTGAGCTGGTTTGAGTAGTGAGATGTTGGCTTTTCATTGTAAATATGAATCACATAAAATGATTCAGTTGGTAATTCCACTTCTAATATCTGGAAACCAGGGTCAGAAACCATGTCATACCTAGGTGATACTTGAAGATTGCTAGACTTTTTGACATAGGTCAGGACCCTGGGCCTCAGGTTGGTAGTTGGAAGTGGTGGTATTAGTTGGAAGGCTGAGTGGTGAGTAGGTATATATGAATGTGTTGAGTTGTGGTAGAATGTGTATGGTTCCTGAACAAAAAGCAAATCTGATTCTTCCCTGAGGGCAACCTCAAAGAAGGACTGCTGGATCTCTCGACCCCTAGCAGTGTTATGTTTGCAGATTTTCAGTGTGTCTAGCATCATATAGCTTTGTAGTAGTCAGAGTCTGTTCTTTGGAAAGCCATATGGGTATTTGATCTGCAGTTAGCACATTGGACTGCATGGTGGACGCAGCATTGTGTTGAGCTGCAAGTGGCACATTTATGGTTGCTGGTAAAGTGTCCTCCCAGACATATGGCACACATTGGTGCTTTTTGACAGGTCGAAGAATGATGGCCATATTTAAGGCATTTTTGGCATTGGGTTTTCTGAGTGGACTGTTGAAAATTGACTACCTTCAGTAGTTGGCCTCCTATCAGAACCCCTGACTTTATTAGTCGTGCCTTCTCTTCCTCATTAGTGACACAAAATGCCACTGATGCCCTTGTCATATTTTGAGGTGATCTAGCCAGCCATCTTGGTTCACCTTGGGTTTTGATGCCTTTGTTGAATGTCTCTATCTCGTTGTTTAGTTGGTTAATTGGTATACAAGTAGCTACACCATGTACAACAATCTTTGGCCAATTGTCAACTTTTGGGGCCTGTTTTATAGGCCATCCAGCAAATTCTCCTTCCCATTTCTCCTGGTCTGTAATAAGCTCAGCTGGAGTGGAGTCCATGCAGCTGAGAACAAGATTTCCTTTGGGTGAAGTATGGACCCTAGAGATGGCATTTTTTCCAAGGATCTTATTAATCCTTTCCCTAATATCAAATGCTGCATAGTTAGGTAGTCTGCAGCCAGCCTTGGTGACCAATGTTATGACATTCTCTGAGTCAGCATGGTAGGCAACAGTGATGGGATGAGATAATTTTGTAGGTTCAATAGGATTAATTATAGCTGGTGTGGCTGTAATTGTTGTTTTAGGTTGAAGGTCTAGATCTGGTTGTGGTGGGGTTTGCATGTGGTTCTTTTTCCCAAGTACTGTCATGGCTGGTTTGATGGCTGCTGCCCTTGTGATAGGAGCCTCAGGGATACCTTCCTTAAGCTTTTGGGCATAAGTTGGGGCAGGTGGAGCCTCAGTAATATTCTCAGTTATTTTTGGATCAAGTTGAAAAGTTTGGTCTGATGGCTTGGTGGTTAACACCTATCCCTCTTGAATAAATGTTCGGAAGACTTGGATCAAGTCTAAGACAGCTT
Organism: Blumeria hordei DH14; assembly: GCA_900239735.1. Classification (NCBI taxonomy): domain Eukaryota; kingdom Fungi; phylum Ascomycota; class Leotiomycetes; order Helotiales; family Erysiphaceae; genus Blumeria; species Blumeria hordei. The sequence continues at coordinate 7,900,646 of OENG01000008.1, read as the reverse complement.
CTTGTTTGGCCTTTTCCATTGTGAGTCCATATGTCTGAACAAGGAGATCTCTTGCCTCAAAGATAGCGGTATCAAAGGTGTGTTTAATAGTGCAGGGAGCAGAGATCTTCACAATTTTGAATGGCTGTGATGCAGTGGTATTGGTAGGTGAAAAACCTCGTTTCCGAGGGAGTTCAGAAAATGGTGTTTTATTATATAGGTGATTTGCCCCTAGATCTGTAGAGGTTATTGGGTCACTACTAAAGACATCAATTTAGGATGAAAGCTTAACTGGTCTGACAGTAGAGATGATTTTGGTAGGTATTGCAGTTGATTTAGTGTTCCAAACAGACTCTGAAAGCCTTGCAAGACCAGACATATCCATGATTGGGGATGATGATAAGGAAGGTGAGCTCCTGGGAGTTGTATCTGGTTTAGATGGCATTTTAGAATGGAATATTCTATAGCCAGTTTTTGAAGTTATTTCTTATAGACTTTATTAAGAAATATTTTATAAATATTTCATTTATTTTCGCCTTTTATAATGATTTTTTTGTTTTTCACTTTTTTGCTTTTTCAATTTTTTTTTTTTGAACAATGTAGACTATATATCACGTGATTGACTCGCTGATCATGTGATTTTTGCCAAGGCTTGCCAAGGATTGGCAGCACTAGTGCGAAAAAGTTTCTTCAAGCTGGAAAAATCGAGTTTTCATCAATAGATCTTGAATGAATGGTTTGTAGGTCTTAAAAATGATATCATTGAATAGCTGCTGATGAGGCAAAAAAGAATATTGAAATTATAATATTGTAGCTAATGGTGGTGGGTAGTTGTTGATGAAATGGTGACAAACTTAACTTTGGAAGGCGAAAAATCGGATTTTGGTCGAAAAATGTTGTGATTAGTAGATGCAGATGTCGAAAAGTGTATCAGTCGAAAGCTATGGACGATGCGAAAATGAATATCGAATTTATATAGCTATAGCTAATGGTGGTCAGAAGTTGTGGTTCAAAAGGCGATTTTCGAAAGTTTGGTGACGTGTGTTAATTTGTCTGCCCACCATGGTTTAGATCTTGCTGTAATTTTCAAAACTGGGATGGAGATTTTTGCAGCACCTAAAACTACCTGCTGCAATATGCTGGCTATCTCATCATAATCCCCAATTTGAATGGCCATTTCTAGTTGATTATGGTGGCTAAGCTGTCTTGATTGTAATTCATTGTGAAACAGTTCCCAATCTGCTTTTTTGAGGTTGAATCTTGCTGAAAGTACTGGAGGGCTCATTATTTTGTCAGAATAATTATTTGGTGATACATGTGCTTCAAAGGTGATAAGCTCATGATCCGACCCTGTTGATTGTCCATAGTTCCAGTCCTGCCACTTTATTTGTTTGAACCCTGCAACAAATGTTAGGTCAATAATGGATGTGCTTTTTGAATTTGCCCTATGGAAGGTGCCTCCATAGTTCTCAATTACAGAAGAGCAATTAATTAGTTGAGCATTGGTTTTCTCAAGGTAATCAACCAGAGAATTAGCAAGAGCATTGTTAGTTTGAACCATTGGATTCCATAATGCATGGTGTAGATTAAAGTCCCCAAGAAGAACAAAAGGTTTGTCAAGCTGTAAGTTTAAGTTAAGAAAGCGTCGGACTGTGTGGTGAGAAATTGCAGGTGTGAGTGGCTTCTCATTGTAGATATGAATAATGTAAAATGGCTCGGCTGGAATATCAACCTCCAGGATTTGATAGTCTGGGTCTGATACTAAGTCATACCTGGGCATTACCTGGATCTGGCTTGCCTTCTTGACATAGGTCATGACCATTGGGCAAAGATATTGATGGGTGATAGGTGAAATTACTTGATAAGCTGAATGTAAAATTGGCTGGTATGTCTGTAAGTGAGAGTGATGGAACAAATATGGCTCCTGAACTAAAAGAATGTCTGATTCCCCTTTGATGGACACATCAAAGAGGGACTGCAAGATCTCTCGACCCCTTGCAGAGTTGTGTTGGCTAAATTTGATGTGACTTAGCATGCCAATGCTTTGTAATAATCACAGTCTTGTCTTTGAAATGCCAAATGGGTATTTGACTTGCAATTGGCACACTGAACTGCATGGTGTACACAGCTCTGAGTTGCCTTGCATGTTGAGCATTGGTGATCCATAGTCATGTGTGCTCCTAAACAGATAGCACACACTGGTGTATTTTTGCAGCCAAGCTGATGATGGCCAAATGCAAGACATTTCTTACATTGGGTCCTCAGAGTAGACTGTTGGTAATTTACTACCTTGAGCAGACGTCCTCCAATGAGGACACCTTCTTTGAGAAGGTGTTCTTTTTCCTGCTCAGTGGTGACTGAAAATGTTATAGAGGCTTTACTTCTCTGTTTAAACGTTTGACTTAGCCATCTTGGTTGGCCTTGTGTCATAATATTATCATTGAAAATTTCAATCTCCTCATTGATGTGTTGTATTGGAATACAGGTAGGGACACCATGTACCACTAGTTTTGGCCAGTGGGTGATCTTCTGAGCCTTTTGAATGGGCCAATCTGAAAATACAGACTCCCACTTGTCTTGGTCTAGGAGAAGCTCAGTTGGTGATGAGTCCCAGCAGGTGAGGACTAGATTTCCCTAGGTAGAAGTGTGGACTCTGGAAATTGCCCTCTTCCCCAGTAATTTGTTGATACTTTCCCTAATAGGGAAAGGCTGATAATTTGGCAGGGTACTGCCAGATTTGGTAATAAGTGTCACCACATTTTCAATGTCAGGATTGACAGTTACTTGGTTTGTACTTTTGGTTGTTATGGGGTTGGAGTCAATGTTGTTTTGGTCATTTGCAGCTGTGACTGTTACTGCCACATCTGGAGTGGTTGGTTTACTTTCGCCATTGTTAATGTTACGGCTGAGGATTTTCATGCCTGGTTTGGATGGTAATTTAACTTCTGGTTGGACACTTGGGATACCTTCCCGAAATTTCTGCGCATAAGATGGGGCAGCTGGTGCCTTTTGAGTGCTTGTTGACACTTTTTCTGTCTCAGGTTGAATGTCCCTGACTGTTTGCATTATATTGACCTTGCCCTCCTCAGTAAAGGTCCGGAAAACCTGGATAAGGTCCAGAACTGCTGCTTGTTTCTTCTTATCATTTGTGAGACCGTATGATTTGACCAGAAGGTCTCTAGCCTCAAAGATGGCAGTTTCAAATGTGTGTTTGATAGTGCAAGGTGCAGAGATCTTGACCATTTTGGCTGGCTGTAAATTGGTATGAGTGGTAGCTGAAATACCTCTTTTTCGAGATTGATCAGCAAAAGGTGTTTTGACAAATAAATTTTTGGTACCCAGATCTGTGGATGTGATTGGGTCATTACTGAATAGATCAATTTTTGTTGACAATTTAAGTGGTCAAACAGAAGTTAAAAGCCTTGAAGGCTTAGGTGATGTATCTTTGTTCCAGATTGATGAAGACAACCTGGGGGCATTTGTCATGTCAATTTCTGGTGAAGAAGGTAGACTGGGAAGACTCCCTGGTGAAGACGTAGTATTTTCAGCCATTTTGATGTCTTTAACTGCTGACATAACCAGGAAGATGACTGAACCAAAATTAAAATTTGAAAAATATTTTATCCTGATTTAGAAATGAATTATTAAGAATAGAATCACGTGACACTGAGACTTGGTTACCTGACAGAGCGCCAAGGCTGGGTGAAAATTTTCACCCAGATAGATGAAAAATCGTGTTTTGGTTGAAATATGCTGTTATATTGGGATGCAAATATTGAAAAGTATATAAATCTAATGCTGATGAGTAAGCAAACCCGAAAATTGAATTTATAAAAGCGTATCTGATGGTGGGCAGAAGTTGTTGATAAAAAGGTGGATTTCGGAAGTTTGGTGATGAGGACTAGAGGGTCGAAAATCAGGATTTTGTCGAAAAATGTTGCAACATTGGGCCGTATATGTCAGAAAATAGATCAATCAAAATCTGTTGATGATGCAAAACAGAATATTGAGTTTAAATTGCTGTTGCTGATGATCGGCAGAAGTTGTTGATGAAAAGGCGATTTTTGGAAGGATGTGGTTGACTTGTATTCAATATGTTGGACAAGCAACAGACACAACTTTCAAGGTTGAGGGCATTGCTACAACCCTTATCTTCACTCAGAAAGTTAGAAGCAAATAATTCAATGTGGATGGCACCTTGGGATATACCATCAATCAGTATCAACATTTCTACCAAACCAAAGGAGTTGGCCTGCATTGAACATCTAACCTTCATCAAAGAAATTCCCTTAGATGTTGCCATTGTTTACACAGATGGTTCTTTATCAAAGGATAATATAAGCAGCATAGGATTTGTCATTTACTTACCATTCACAAGGGAGATAAAATGCGTTTCTTACAACCTAGGAAAATCAATTGGGATAACAGATGCTGAAACTTATTGCATCCTTAAAGCTATTCAATACTTGAAGAAATTAATTCCAGCTGCTCCATACCAGATCTTCACAGACAGCCAGGCAATCCTACAAAGGATTATGGGGAAAACTAATCATCAAGCACATCAGATTCGGAATAGTGCTAAAGAGTGTTCCCTTAAAATAGATTGGTGTCCAGCCCACTTAGGAATTGAGGGCAATGAGCTTGCAGACTCACTAGCCAAAGGAGCAGCAAAAAAGAAGGCTTTCAAGAAAGACATATTCACCTCACATTCTTTTCTAAAACAAAAGTCAAAAGAATATATAGTCAAGGAATGGCAAAAATATTGGGAAACAGAATTGCTAAGGGAAGAGGAAGGAAGAAAGTGCAGGGGGCTTGGCAAATATTATAGGATCCAAGCTCAACTTCATACACCAAATATCACTCTAAAACCATTTAACTTCCATGGCCACAACAGGCTAGAAGAATCTGGATATTTTCAAGTCCTATCTGGAATAGGCAATACAAGAGCATACTTAAACATGATTGGAAAGGTGAAAGATCATTGGTGTAATTTCTGCCATTCCAGAAAGCAGACAACAAAGCACCTAGTTCTTCACTGCACCAAATTTCGAAGAGAAAGGGACATTGCATTTGCTGGCATTGAGCCTAGAATATTACCAATAATACTCAGAACCAATAGAGGAAGGGAAGCTTTACTAAAATTTTTAGAAACTTCTCAGTGTATATCAAATACAAAGGAGATATATAAGGCAAAAAAATAATAGAAATGAGCATGAGTTATGGTTAGAGAAGTCTGACAGGATGAGAAATGGCATCCAAAATGTAATCTGATGATAGTGGCTTTTGTGTTGTTAAATTTTAGATTTGCTTTTGATTTTGATTAAACTGTTAAATATACCAAATTTTCATAGCTAGATAGCTGAATACAATAGGCTGATGGCTTAGCAAAAAGAGCAAGTAAGAAGAAGGTGCTGAGAAAAAACCATTTTACCACATAATCATTTTTGAAGCAAACAACAAAGGGACTCATTATAAAAGCTTGGTCAGAAGATTGGACTTCTGAGCTCTTGTGTAAGGAGGAAGGTAGGAGAAGCAAGGGGCTGGGGAAGTTTTACAGGATACAGGCCCAGATGTCAACCCCAATATTTTCTACCAAACCAATCAATTTTCAAGGACATAGCAGGAGTACAGAATCTGCATATTTCCAAGCTAGGACTGGGATAGGAAATGCAAGGGCATACTTACAAAAAATTGGAAAAACAAAAGATGACATTTGCAACTTTTGCAAAAAAGAAAAGCAGACAATGCAACACTTAATTCTACAGTGTAGGAGCTTTGCAAAAGAAAGGAAAACTTTATTAAAAAATATTGAACCATTAAGGCACCCAATTCTTTTCAGAACACAGAGAGGTGGAGATGCACTACTGAAATTTTTGAAGGCTTCTGGGTGCATAAATGCACATAAAGGAGATTAAATAGGTGAAAAACAAATTGGAAATATAGATTTAGAATGCAGAGACTCTAGAGGGGAGGTCAAATTTGACTAAAGGAAATGTAATAGATTAGATAAATTGTCATAGCTTCATAGCTGAATACAATATGATCCAAAAAAAAAAAAAAAAAAAAAAAAACCCCATAGCAGGTCCCTCTCATGATCCAAAGAAATTCTTAGGATCCAATCTTATGGGTGACACTAGAAAGCGAGGTGGTAGCCTCACTCAGCCACAAGATACTAGACGAAAAATCCAAATTGTTTCAGCTCTGACAGAAATGACATCATTCAAAACACCTCAGGATGCACTGTTAGCAGCCAGAGATAATATTATGCATGCCTATCACCTTACTAAAACCCGAGCAGAGCAGGCTAAGCTCCTAGATCTACTTGATATTTTCAGGGAATACACTGAAAATGGGCAGTTGTCAAAAGCAACTGCTATCATCACCAGCCAAATAGTAAACTTAGAACAAGCCACCAAGAAAATTGAAGACAAAACCAGGGATTTACAAAGCACCAATTGCAATGTCAACCAACCCAATCCAGCAATGAAAGCTACAGCCACCTCATCCAAACCTTCCCAGCCCATTAGCTTTGCAAATATCCTGGCATCTAAGGGTGAATCATACACCCCAAAGCCCCAAGAATGGACTGTTGTTGGGGGAAAAAAGAAGACCATTACCACTCAACCATCCAGCCATACACAACAAAAAGAGAAGAAAGTAAGAAGGCTGATACTAGTTCAAGCCCCACACTCACCAGCAATGAATTCACCACTTGCAGCAAGAAATGCCCTTAATAGAGCTATGGCTGAGAGGGGAATCAAGGGACCAGTAGTCAACTTGATGAGCAACACATCAGCAAACAATATTTCCATAACAACAACAGATGACTATACAGCTGAATTCCTATTATTATTATTATTATTATTATTATTATTATTATTATTATTATTATTATTATTATTATTATTATTATTATTATTATTATTATTATTATTATTATTATTCATTCATTCATTTCCATTCATTGATCTAGTTTAACGTCCTATGCGGTATCTATATACAGAACCTATTATTATTATTATTATTATTATTATTATTATTATTATTATTATTATTATTATTATTATTATTATTATTATTTGAATTTGAATTTGAATTTGAATTTGATTTCATTAACCTGATTTGGCGCCCTATGGGCCCATGCAGGTGGCTATAAACTCTACTTATAGATATTTTACATGAGGGGGAAACCTTCCGATAAAAACCCCCTTCTCCTTCAATTTATTACTGTAGTACTTCGTTAACCTACAGGAAGCGCAATATGCCGTTAGTCCGAGACAGGACTAGCTAAAGTTATAGGTGACCTCGCCATCCTTTCCCAGCCCTCGCGTGCCGAAAAGTGATGACTGTGGTCTTTAGTTCGACCCCGATGGCGCAAATTGTTGTGTAGGTGGGGCTGTGGCCACAGGATTTTTCCGCGGGCGCCCTGGCCCTCTCTTTCCGACCTCTGCCTTCTGGTTGGACACCAGTGTAAACCCTTGGTTGTCTACTTGTTTTCCCGCTGGTGATATTATAGTGGCCGCTGCTGTTATTTCCTCCCTTCTTAGATCTGCAGTTCTTTCCAAAAGTCCATACCGTGCCCTCTGGACACTAACCTTGTAGGACGCGAAGGTTGGACACGCCCCCTTCTGCCACGATTTATGGGCTTTTCCGCAGTTGCAGCAAAGCACCGACTTCCTCGGGCAGTCTCTAGTCTGGTGAGTGCCCGCGCACTCACCACATCTTTTCGCCCTATTGCACGAGGCTTGAGTATGCCCCCATTGACTGCAGTTGAAGCACTGCTTAACTTGAGCCCGGGGTGACCAGAGCTGGGCCGTGTACAGCATTGAATTGAGTACAATGCCGTTTCGAATCACCTCGCGTTGAAGAGCCTCTGTCGGCAGGCTAGCGATCACCGACCCTCGAGTATGGCCGTTCTTATTCATCCATTGGTGCTCCTTCCCGTCGTAGAGCCATCTTAACCTGTTAATTTGGATTCCAGGAATCCGAACATTTGTCTCCGTAGTGATTTGGTATATCATTCTGCCGTTGTCGGCATTTTTTCCTCCATGTATCATTGTCCCCAATGGGACTCCCAAAATTTCAACAGGATAATCCTGCTTCAAAACGCAGAACTCCTTTGGCTGAGCCATATTCAGGGCAGCGTCTCGCTGTGAGATCGACTGCACGAAAACCTCAGTATCGTTACTCCGCAACTGCCTTACGGCATATGCTCCCTCGATGTGTATTTTTGCTTTATTAAGCAGCTCTGCTGGCTGCATTTTTTCTGCCCCTTGAACTCGTATTCTTACTGCCGCTTTAGTTGCGGGAGGTGCAACGACCGAGGCGTACGTTGGTCGCCCTCCCATTCCTTGTGTCGACGGAGGAGCCATCTTGCGCACTGGCTCCTCGAGACTCTTCGTTACTGCCTTCTCTAAGGCCAGCATCCTTTCTTCCATTGGTGTCGCTTTCATTGTCGATTGTAGTGACAATGCGTGCGACTTGAGGGCGTCAATAGCCCCATCTACCTCCGCCATCGGTGTCGCTGTTGGGTTAGTACCTGCTATGACCAGTCTGTCGCGAACCTTGTTTAAATAATACCCTATTGATTTAAGGTTATCCATGTTAACACCTGTAGATGTCGCGAGAGAATCTACAGCCATAATTGCGGCTGTTCCGCTGTCCGTTGGGGGTTTTGGTGGTGCCGTGAAAATTTTTCCAGCCGTGAATTCCACCTTTCTGGCTCCCCAACCCGCCATGCCGAAGCGCAGCGAAAAAAATTCGGGGAATCGGATAAGAGGGATTGATTAAGATAAATGCAATAATAATTACGATGAAATAACGTTCGTGGAACGTGGTGCCGCTTTTGACCAAATGATGATGATTATTATTATTATTATTATTATTATTATTATTATTTTTTTTTTTTTGATTTTGATTTCATTAACCTGATTTGGCGCCCTATGGGCCCATGCAGGTGGCTATAAACTCTACTTATAGATATTTTACATGAGGGGGAAACCTTCCGATAAAAACCCCCTTCTCCTTCAATTTATTACTGTAGTACTTCGTTAACCTACAGGAAGCGCAATATGCCGTTAGTCCGAGACAGGACTAGCTAAAGTTATAGGTGACCTCGCCATCCTTTCCCAGCCCTCGCGTGCCGAAAAGTGATGACTGTGGTCTTGAGTTCGACCCCGATGGCGCAAATTGTTGTGTAGGTGGGGCTGTGGCCACGGATTTTTCCGCGGGCGCCCTGGCCCTCTCTTTCCGACCTCTGCTTCTGGTTGGACACCAGTGTAAACCCTTGGTTGTCTACTTGTTTTCCGCTGGTGATATTGTAGTGGCCGCTGCTGTTATTTCCTCCCTTCTTAGATCTGCAGTTCTTTCCAAAAGTCCATACCGTGCCCTCTGGACAC